>JARVGP010000996.1:0-24710 GCA_029876185.1 Mansonella ozzardi
GAAATTCATTCTTTCAATTTCTATGAAACTTACTTGTGGATCGATATTCAACGTACGACATATAGAAAGTGCATTATGAGGATGCGGTTTTGGCATGGAACTAGCATCATCACCACAAACTACCATATCAATGTAATCTTCCGGTTGTAATTGTCGCAATGTATTCAGTGTTCCTTTCCTGTAGAAAAAATTTGCTTCAGTTTGCTAAATGAAAATCTTGAGAATACGACAGATTCTGGGAATACTGATATACTTTTCTTTAAATATTGTTAATCTCTAAAGAGATCAAATCATATGAACAAAGTAAACGTCACTATTAAGAAGTTATCTGCTAAAAAATGATTACGTGGTTCGACTCAAATACCTGCTGAATAGGATGCTCGATACTCAAAGTCGAATCATAACTTTAACTTTAACAGTGCGCGCAAGTTCTACTTGGCCTTCAGGAATATGTTCTCGCAGTTTTTCTGCTATATAGCCGTTGTTAGCTTATATCGGAATACAAAGTGTATGCGAGAGGGATAGTTTTGCAAACGTAAATAATCAGTCACTAATAAAAACTATTTTTTATGTAACATCGTTGTTTTTGTATTTCATTTTTTTTGTACAAATTTCAGGAAATCTAAATGTTATTAAAACTTGCCGACTGTCTGCAGTGCAAATGACTATTTTGATTTTGTTTTCTCTTAATTGCCGAAATAACGAACGCAAATCAAAAATTTCTTTGGCATTGCAGACAGTGGCCATTTGCACATTTGCACTGCAGACAGGAGTCAAAAATGGAGTCATACATCTTTGCTGTATTTTCTTTTAGTCTTTCCATTATGTCAATAAATCAAACAAGTTTGATGTGGCAGAAAAATCACATTTCCCAAATTATAAGAGGGTATGTGGTAAACAGCTAAATTTGTTATTTTTAGCGTGTGATCACTCAAGCATTTCACTCATAGAAAAACATTAATGCTTCATGAGTATCGCAGCGAATGAAAAAATATATGGTAAAGTGAAGTCAATTTGTGTTTGAAACAAAGTTAATTTTTAAAAGAATGTGTACTGAAATCTTTCAAATTTTTTCATATCAGCATATTTAAAGCTTTTTCAAAGTTTTAAATTCAATTATGGGATTTAGTTAAACGATTTTGGCTAAAATTTGAATGAATTAACATAACGTAAATATCTTGCTACTAAAATTCAACGCAAACTTGGTTGCTTCCTATCTGGGAATAAGGTATTTTCCAAAACGCGGTTGCAAAGAACTGTAACTTTCAAATAGACTCAACAAATGATTAATCCACAAAGCGTTTTCTTCTTCATCCCATCTTTTTGGCTTCCTGTTTGATCGACTAATGAAATTTCTGCACATAAATCAGCAATATCATCGTTACTTATATTTTCGCAAGTTAAGCAGTGATCAATCGGGTTTTGTGCACGACACTGTGACAATAGATGCTTAATTCTATGATCACTATGTAAGACTACTGCGCTCTTCTATGATCACTATGTAAGACTACTATGTAAGACTACTTTTGTGATAAAAGATCAATCTGATGTTCCTTCTGATTTGCTTCTAAATTGTTTCTTTTTTTACGAGGCTGAAATTTTGATCTGAGAAAACGAACATTTCAAACGAAGCGTACTATCACATTAGTACATAATGCCTAAAACTGTAGAAGGTGATTTCTAAGCTCTATTTGCTATATTTACGAACTTTTCAGCTTTTCGCTATTATCACGCTGTGTCAAAATGGTGAATGCTGTTTCTCCACTAAAATGAGATCGCAAAGATCTGTTGACGCGCCTACCTAACTCTATCCAATCATCCAGCCTTTAATATTGCAATAATTCACCTTATCATATTCTGGCTAATCCTTAAATCCGTGAGAAATTCTTTGACTCTCTCATTTCAATCTTGTTTTTAATTTGTATTTCAAATTTTTTAAATTTATGATTTTATCACTACTGCTGCACTTATTCTTCACTACTTCTGTAGGGAAATTTCCATTCATTTTTTCACATTTACTATATTTTTTTAATTGATTATTTTGATCTCAATGTCAGAAATACTGAAGTAATTCTTTGCTCTATTAAGTTTTATTTTGACAAGAATAGTTGATTTTGTTTGTAATAGGAGTAAGTGATTGCATGAGACGGTTTGCAACCTTTTTCAGTGATGCTCAAATTTTTTAGCGTTTCGCAATCTTTATATATCCAACTGAAAAGATTAGCGAGCTTATTTCCTAATTACAAATTAATGCTTGAGTTCAAGTTTTGAGTCCTATAGTGGTTTCTTGATCATCTCCAGGAGATATCCAATGAGCTTCTTAATACTATGACAGAAACTGTAGCAAGTCATAAAGTGATCCGAAGCGTGCATCTATCACTTCTTGATCGCAATATTTAACTTTTGACGACGATATCATTAATCAAACAAAGTCACTTTCAAGAAGTATCCAATAAATAGCAAAGTTATTGACATCGCGAAAAGGTATTAAGGAAAAGAAGATAAGGATGATGCAATAAAACCAAATCCATTTTTCGTTAGCGCAATCCATACCGCAGTAGCAATTTTACGCACCGGTCCTTGTAACTGGCCCTAATAAGTGGAACGCCAGAGCAATAGATCATTTTTAACAGAAGTGTCACATAATAAGCATATATTGCAACAGCCATCATTCATCAATTAGTCACAGTTAAACGAATTCTGAATGCATACGAATATCATAAATCTATGTGATTGAACTGAATTTCCTTTAAATATTCTTTCAGATTTCAAGTTACTTTGTCTTCCACTATTTTCGAGCTCTAACGAAAAAAGAGTACTCCAAAAAGTCATATAAACTAAATCTTATTTTTAGAACTGAATTCGAAATGTTATGAACTTAAATAGTTACGTAATGAAAAAGTTTGGAAAAACGAAAGTCTTTTTCAGCTTTCTAAATTCATCATAGCAAGAAAAATTTGATCTTTCAGTCATATTTCAATATTTTAAGGTTTTACGGGATAACCGAAATAATTAATTGAGCGATTTTCAAATTCAATAATCAATGCGATTAAATGCAACGAGCACTTAAAATTATAGTAATGGTAACACTGTATAGATTCAGCCAGTCATTCAAGCCACAACTAACACGACTGCATCCATTAAACTCATTCGAACTATTTGTTACTTTTGCCCCTACCTGCCGGGAAAAACCGAAATAATTGTATCATAAAATTATTTGCAAAAATTAACCAAATAGCTTTGTATTTACAATTATTCCGTTGAATAACAAGATTTATTGCAAATTTACACATCTGTTAACTAATTTATTTGTAAATTCTTCTTAGCTGAAAAATTAAATTTGCATGTAAGATTCTTGAATGCAGATGTTAAAGTACTGCATTACGTAAATGCTATATCCAGAATCTAAAATAATTAATAATTTCAAAAGTCTTAAATATCTGCCTTCTTATCAGTCTTAAATATTTGCCTTCTTATCGGTCGAAGGTTGATTGTATATTTTTTAAGATTTTGAAATTATTAATTATTTTAGATTCTCAACCCGAAAACCATCAAAATAAGCAAATTTTACTATAGCAGTAATGGTTAAGTAACTCGATTTGTTGTTGGCGAGGATATTTTATCAAATAGCAATGGCCATGTATTACCAATTTACGATAGGTATCTTAAAAATCGCAGGTTCGAAAATTTTATTTCGAACTGTCTCATCAGTCCCCTAAATTCATGACTAAAGTCACGTTGTTGGGCAGGGTCCTTTAGCATGGCTTAGATCTTACGATTCCACTATTGGCTGATCTCTTATCATTGCAAATGAATCTGAAAAGCTTATCATTTCAAGTAAATCTTTCTCGTTATCAGTAAACTGGATCATTAATAAAATTCAAAATAACTGGTGATACATTTGCAGAATAAGCAATATCGTCGACTATGATTCACTTAATGATTACATGAACAAAACGATGATACTAAAAATTTTTTAACGATATTTGGAGTCAAGAATATCCTTTAGTTTCGAATTCCTAATCGTTTTAATGCATATCGATGTTCCATGCTCGGCTTTCCGAGGCATTTATTTGCCCTGACATTATCGATTCCCGCTTTAGCGCAAGAATAAGAGAGATTTATAAGGGGGATTTTTTTTTAGAAATCCCTGGAAGGAACTATTAGTTTTACTCTTCGGGCGATTTCAATTCGAATAAAGTGAAAGCGTTGATAATTTTGAAATTCACACCATTGTTGATGATATTATCTTTTAAATATTTTAGTAAATTTTCTAGATATTGCAAGCAACAAATTGTGTATGGAAAAATAGAGTAATGTGCGAAAGCAGAAATTTAATGAAATTTTAGCTGCAGTAGAAAACAAAATACTTTGAAGGAGAAATTTATTATATTATTGTTATAACAAATTATCGGATTATGTATAAAGCAAGCTTCAATAGAGATTGAAATTAATAATAAATGATTAGAGAAATTCTGAAAGATGGTCAGCCATTTTTTCAGCTCCTTCATTTTTGAATTTGCAATATGAATAGACGGCAACAACAACAAGTTTAGGGCTTTAGTAATTCAAGACTTGTAGAAATTAATATAATTTGTAGTCTTTAGAAATCAAGAAAAATTACATTTATGTCATATGCAATTCATATGAGCTTCCGCGAAATAATATCTTAGCTTCATTCATGTTGATTTGGCAGCGACAGAGTCTTTAGCCTACCTAGTCACTCTTTCTTTAAAGCAAATGTTGTCAGTATTATCGTCCAAATTATGAGTTTATAAGCTAAATAGGTTAAATGTGAAGTAATTAATCTTGCTGAAATGCTTAATCTAAATATTTTATTCCAACAACCACACCAATATGATCATTTATTTTACCTATTTTCGAAGAATAATATTTGAGGTACTTAGTTTTAGCCTAAAAATTTTAATGTGCAAATGCAAGTATCGAGTAAAGTTAATAGTGAGCCTCATTATTTTTTATTTAAATGACTAACATGCACCTTGTTGAAATATTTTCAGCACTTCAAAATATGGTACTAATATACTTGACCATCTGATTTTAACAACACTTTCTCTGTAATCGAAAATTTAAATCAGCTCTCACCATATAAAATAGCAAGTCTATTTGGACAAATAGAAGCAAAAAATAAATAATTTAAATATGTGCATAAACAGAGAACTGAAAAAAAAAAAAAAAAAAAAAAAAAAAAAAATTTAAAAATTTAAAAAAAAAAAAAAAAAAAAAAAAAAAAAAATTTTTAATAACCAAAAAAAAAAAAATTTAAAAATTTGCATAAATCCCGAAATGAAAAAAAAAAAAAAAAAAAAAAACTATCAACTGTGGTAAAATTTAAGGTTCAAGAATATTTCTATCCTTCTACATTCCTTGTAAAATTTTTTTAGAAAAGTTCAGCAAATTACTAAATGATATTAATATTCTATTGGATTTGCCCTATACCTAGAAAAGTTCTTTGCAATTATCATCTATTTCATTCTTTTTAATGGCTGATGAAGATGCTATGGATCTATTCCTAAGTTCTAACAGATCGTCATTGGGTCGATAGATGAATAACTGGATGTTTAAAGATAAGGGAAGGTGGAAGAGACCATTACCATTCCCCTTTTTTCTCTTTTGCCCATTCGGATCTTCTTATCTCTTATTTTTCTATCTGATTTAATCAGCAACTCATTTTAAACTTGAAATGGATTTATTAGATAAAATTAAAGACCATTATAATCCAGATCGATGAACGGTTCTTATTTGACCAATTTTTTTTCGTTCGCTCATCATTCGTATGAATTTTTTGGTCATTGAAGAAGTCTAATTAAAAATTTATTGTTCTGCAATCTTTACGCTTGATTGTAATAGCTAAAAAAAGATTTCTAATTTTATTCTTGAATTCATTTACATTCATTTCGTTCTTGATTTTTTTAAGTCCCTTTGATATTGTTAAAAATAATTTTTTAAGCTTCTGTCTTTACAATGTCCGAAATATGAAGAATTTGTGCAATGTTGTTTAATAAGGAAGAAGAATAATTCAGGAAGTGTTAGCTGGAAATGTCTTTATAAGATGTTTTGTCCTTCGCCCAAGTCAAAGTACTGGAAGCAACTATGCCATGGAAATAAGAACAAGATTCATTCTTTGTTCTAGGAGGGAAAGAATCGATCAAATAGGAACAAATCATGGATTGAATCTTTTTCTAACATACAATCAGTAACCGTCTGCACTCTATGATTTATGGAATGAGATCAATTGTTTTCAACTTTTTATGGAATGGAATGAATTATTGTTTTCAACTTTAACACTTTAACTAAATGAATTATTTGAATTTATGAGATTTTTCACTTTATCTTCTCTTTCTTTCTTTGATTTTCTATTCTTTTTCATCTCTTATTTTTCTTTTTTCATTCATTCTTTACAATTCTTAGAAAAAGTTGCACCAAAAAAAAATTCCTCATTTTCCAACTGCTGCTGGCATCAATTTGTTTTTTATCTTATTTTATCACCCTTCTTTCTACATATTTAATCATGCACACAAAGCATTATGATGAGCCGGTCAAGAAACAAATATTGTAACATCGCAATGATGCAAAAAAAAAAAAAATCAAAATGATTTAATTTTTATTAGCTGCGTATGGCACAAAGCGGACATCACAGCTGTCCACTTTGTGTCAAAAACGTCGGTTCAGCAAGCAGATAATCTGAATGATATGCAGATTAAGCCATTCGGATGATTAAGAACAAATAAGCTGATAGCTAAATAACTGCTATAAAAAAAGATGTACTTGCAGAAAAATACACCTTAACTATTGTTGAGAAAACGAAGAAAAAATACATATAGATGTCTGTGCTTCGGCAAAGAGAGATCATTTTCTGTTAAACATAATATTATGAATGTACACACTCTGTAGTAGTGTATGAATGTACGCACTCTGGAGTAGTGAAAACAACTAAAGTACTTCTGAAGTGTCACTGAGGATATTGCTAAGAAATTGGTTACAAATTAATGTAGATTTTTCTAGCTCTTGTTTTCTAATTACTGATGGATTTCTGCGAAACATTTCTTGAAGTTCATATTGATAAAGAAAGCTGAAAAACCATTAAATAAGATATTTAGAAGACTCAGTAAAAAGTGATAAAAAAATTTATGCATAATCAAATTTCTTTCGAACACGGAAAGTAATAATATGAGACAGTGTTAAACGAACAGTGAGAATTAGATAATTTTTTCGAATGTTATGGGCAATTTTCACAATGTTTCACATTCCAGTAATTGTTAGATATTAAAAATATGCATAATGTAAATAGAGAGCAAGAGACTTTTTCTTTTGCAACTGATCGCAAAAATTATGAATAATTTTTAGTTCTTAAAGAAAATGATTGAATTAAGGCAATTAAAGACTGCAGTGTACTGAAGTTAAATGGAGCACCACTAAGTTGGCAATGTTTGAATGTCCAGATGATAGTTCCTATGATGTTTATAATGCGATGGCTTTTCTTTTCATGAAATATAGATTTATAGGTGGCACAGGAAAAGCATTATCTTTTCAAAAAAATTTCATTCTAATATATTTTCATCTTATTTATTATACCTTGCATAATTTCAGAAAAAACGAAAAATTCATTCTAGACCTTTGATTTCATAATGACAAAATTAAATTAACAGCATGGACAAATAGCAAAGAATCATTTTGAACACTTAGAATATCATATGTTAAGCTATCAGTGACATTCAACAACAATGTAAAAATTTGGTCAACAAAAAAATTTTATTGCATCATAAGAAGTTTGCAAGATATCGGTAGAAGAGCTAAATAAGATAGCTAGAAAATTTGTTTAGTAAAAAATAATGAATTACAATCGTTATGTAAAAATACTCTGCTCTGACAATACTGTTTACCTAAACCAAAATATGCTATTTTTTTTTATTCCGATTTTCGAAGTCATTTGATTCTCTTATGAATGCGTCATTGTTTTCATTTTAATTTATGCACTGTCTTTCATCATAATGCGTATTATTTTTTGAACAATATTGGTGATTCTTTTGTTTTTGTTGTCCTATCGATCAGATATAATATTTTTCTTGAATTGTCTCAGATGACCATAAGTACTGAAATATGTTAAATGATACTGTTGTCAATGTATCTCCATAGAGGAGAAATTTATGATTAATGATTAATTTCTTCTAATCTTTCCATTTAACGTAACATGAATCCTCGAATTCATAAATTCATAGAAGATTTGTAGAAGCCGAATATTACTTCTCCCTATATCCGAAAACACATCATTAACTTAAAATGTGCAAACATTTGAATTTGAATTATTGTATTTGAAAATGATGAATATTCTGCTCTGCAATGTGTACGATGATTTTCGATAGTGTCGAACATAACCAGCAGCAACGAAAAAGGGTTTGATGCGGAACTAATCATCATCAGTTGACACCCTACATTCTTGACGATATCATGCTACCACCTTGATTGACATTCCAAATTCTTTCCTCTCTAGAATAATTCGTTTTTCTTTTACCAATTACATATACTCAATGAGATATGATATTTAATCATATTATCAATGATAGCATAAGAAGACTATATTAAATAATTTTGCAAATTATCAATAAATTAGATTTTAATGACATAATGCGATGTACTGTTAAGCCAATAAGCAGTTACTAAGTTATACAATTTTGAAGTGATAGAGCAGGATCATTTGTTAAAGTTACATTTTATATACACTCACTTAAATGCATATAGTTTTCACACAACTTTTCCACAGATTTGAACTTGAATGAATACTTCATATAAAAAGCATCCTTTTAAAATTTAGCAAAGAAAACTTGAAAAAAATTGGTCCAAAGAATTTCGGACATAATTTTATGTTAAGTGTTACGCGACTATTAGAATTATTATGGAAATTAGATATAATATTTCTAATTCACCATGATAAAATTAGCTAGTTGAAATAAATTTTAAAAATTAGCTGGATGTTGAATGGATCATCTCACTTGCCTTTAATTTCAGCATTTGAACATCTTATCAGTAGTTTTGTTTTTGTTTAAACTTGCCTAATTTTTGATGATGTTATTCATTTAGAGACAATGCTCTGAGTACAGTAAAATTTAAATGGTGTTCAGCACTCAAGTTGTATCAAATAAGAATGCAAAAAGTGTAGCGGTTTATATTAACTAAGCTAAAATAAATTCAAATGATTTTGATCCCATTTTTTTACGCAGACTTATCAGACGCTGATAAGTCTGCGTAAAAATCGAATTCTGTCTAATTTCCTATTGATAACAAATGTTGCATAAATTCGAAGCAATCGCACAGAAATTATTTCTTTTTTTCAAAATTCCCAAGCTAATCGGAAACCCGAACCTCCAACTTAGGGAATGTTGAGAAAAATATTTGCAGAGTCTGTCATATAATCTAAACATTTCGATAGTGATTTATCTGCTTTTTTCGGATTTGATTGGAATGGTACAGTGATTGACAAATGCATAAATATGAGTCTTCTGGAGAAAACTTAATACATGTAATGTATTTCAAAGTACTTTTTTTGCTTTCTTGGTCGCATTTTAGGGATGAATAAAAGGTCAAAAATCTGACAATATAAAGAAAGAAAATCCCACGCAATACCTTGTCCGATCAAAATACTGCAAGACTAAATTTTTTTTTCAAATCCAAAGTGATAATTGCACACATGCGAATCATTGGCTGTGCTATCATCTTTGTTAAGTTAAAGATTAAAAATGGCGAGATAAAATTGCATTATTATTCATTTATCGAAGTAACGAGTCATATGATGGCAATCTCCTAGTCCTATTTTGGTTCTTGCGGACTCCTTGTCACCGACTAAGTAACAGGAGTGAATAAATAAAATGTTTTGTACATTTTCTACAAGCAATTCAATGTGTGATTTTGCTGAGAGTACTTTTGGGCTTTTCAAAAAGATCCAAAACATTTTATTTGGTCACCGACTAAGTAACAGGAGTGAATAAAAATATTTCTAAAAATTTGACAGATTTCTGAATTAATAAACATCCATTCTCTTGTTCTTCCTATCACTGTCTCACAGCTCTTGTTTTCCAAATTTCTGGATCTTTTTGAGTTCAAATTTTAATCGTATGTACTCGCACTTTTACTTGCACTAACTAGTTAGTACGACATGGTAAACCATTCATTGAAAACTTAAAATGATTCATTCATTATATTTACTTTAATAATTTATACATTCGATAGAATCATGAAAGTTTTCTTGAAAAAAATCCATCTAAATAATCGCGACGTTAGGCGGAGTACTTCAATTGTCCTGCATGACATAAAGATCCCCATTTTCCTCTTATTCATATCATTCTTTTCCGTTTCCTCTTCCCACTCATCATCCATCCCATTATTTTTCACTGTCATTTAATATGCTAATGTGCAAATCAAATGTTCCGAAAATTGCATTTTAAATAAAAAAGTTACTTATCAATTTAGCGTTTATAAAAATGCAAATCCAAGCATCATGACTATTCCTATCATTTTTTTCTTAAAAGCAGTGTATAAAACGTTTTGGATTTAGATCACTTCCTTTCTTCAAGAATATTCCTAAAATACAGACTTTTCGAATCTGGATCAGTAATAAATTTGTACGACCCGATTGACGGCTTCATATAATTGCTAAGCTTCCTATTTTACACACCAAAAGCAACTAACTTAATTTCCAATTTATTTAAACAAAGCTTTAAAATGATAAATTTCATCAGAATTTACCACAAAACAAGTGTTCAGTCATTATTTCACAAAGAAAAATATTCCAATCATTATTTCATATCCTATTATAACTCAATCTCTGTAATCTTTTTTTCTCACTGATGGCACTCTTTTTTGATTTGAAATAAGTGTGTTTTTATTGCGATAGTTAAGGTAAGGTAAGAATTACGGACAGAAGAATCTCACATTAAATAACTTTGCCCTTGTTCACCTGTTCATCTCTTCCTCAAATCATCCATTTGTCATTACTTTTATTAAGAAAATTATTCGTTGTTTAATCTTTTGAGTTCAAAATATTTTAAATGATGGTACAATAATTCCTTTCATTCTGCAGCGGCTCGAAATTCTTGACCAAAATTAAAGATCTTCCAGTGACCTTCTAATTCGCATTCATCCATGTTTGATAGGGTAGGGTTCTTAACATTTTTATATATCGGAAAATCTACACTTTACAGTTCAATATTCTTCATATGTACTAATTCTTCTTTCCTAAAACACTTTTTTATCAGTATTACTATTGTTAATATTTCAAATGACCTTAAAACTGACTCATAGTTTGTTTAACAAAATGAGAATTTTATACAAACAGTTAGGCTAATGTTAAGTTTTGATGCATGGAAACTTAATATGAGAGTAGATTCAATGATAGGAATTTCAGGCTAATATAAATCCCGTGGGAATTCTCTCCTGTATCTCGAGCAAAAATCTAGCATTACTAATAATGACTAGTTGATACGTTTATTCTATTAGCTGATATTCAATGATTTTATTAGCTATTTTACTAGGAATTTCCGGTTTTTTTCTTGAAAATCGCTCAATCCAAAATTTATTTCATAATTTAAATTGATGATGATGATGATGATGATGATGATGATGATGATAATGATGATGTATGTAGTGATGGTCACTGATTTTAAAAATTCAGTGCCTAATCACTAATCCATTGAATAGAGTAATTGCTTCGTTTCTCGCTTTTCATCTCACCTTTCATCGTCCTTCTTAGCATTCATTCTTTTTGCCAATCCGGTAATTTTTTTTTTTTTTTTTTTTGGATTAAAAGTACATTTTCAAACTTGTGATCAAAAACACTCAGTGACTGCTCCAAATACTTGATAAATATAAAGATTACAAACAATAATTATATAACCAATAACAATTGTAATCATGATTTTTTGATTGATAATAGATGAGGAAGTCGAAATGCTAATGAAATATGCCACTAAGTTGATTTGGAAGGAGAGAAACTAACAACGATTATATTGTTAATGATTAGAAATGTTCAAACCAGCCACTGTTTTTATTTTCTTTTTAATTAAAAAAGATAACCGTTCAATCCGATGTGAAGAGATGACCATAAAAATTTATTGATAACTTTTTCACTGAAATTCAATCAACTTGTTTTTCTATCATATCGTGAAGGAACAATTACATGAAGAAGTCCGTACATAATAATAGATGTTTTGTAACGAAATACGACAGCTAATCAAATGGATGGGACATCTCTTAAAATTGCATCACTTACGTCCCTCATTCTTGCACAACATTGTTTCTCTCTGGAACCTGTCCTTTCTTCCTTTTAAATTTATCTCCGCCTCCATCTTTCATCTCCTTTTTGGTATTGCCAGGAAATACCATACATTTTCTACATCATCCTTATTATAGTCTACATGCTGCATGACTTTGGCGCTTATTTTCCTCACCTCCATCAGCCTACTTCTTCAACCATTACGTAAATTGCCGCTACTCTTACTGCTACCGTCAGACTCTTTTCATAACAAACACCACTACCACTCTTCTCGTATCATAATTCCCTGAACTTGAACTTGCTATTACACCTGAATTTAAAACTTCCAGAGGGCAAAGTTTATACCTTTACTTTTTCCCTCTTTACCTCTCTACCTACAAAGGCAATGCTGGCATAACATATTGTGTTGATTTTTGCTTGCGGCAAAATCTTTCACAGTTCCCTTACCACTTCACCTTTTACTTCAATTCTTCTACCTTAAAACCAATTTCAGTACAAATTGTTCGACTTCAAATTTCTGAAAGTGATCTTACTTCTTCAGCTGATGACAATTATTGTTAAACAATATTGCTTCTGTTTTGCCAATGTATATGTGTGTGTATGTGCGTGTATGTATTTGTGTGTATATCTGTTGTTTCTTATTTGTGTAATTGCTCTACAATACCGGACATTCTACACTCAAACGACGTACGTAAAATTGGCAGTCATGCATAAAATTGCAATCGTCGTCGTTGTTATCGCTGGGTGGATGTCATTGAGAAACATCCCTCTGACTGGCTGCAAAATTCCAGTTTCATTGCAAAAATTTCAATGTTAATAAGTAGTTCGTTATTGCTGTTATCGTTACTGATCAGAACTCTTAGAACTGTCAGTGATTTCCTTACAATCACACTTTTTAAAAGTCACTTTCGTTAACGCTAAAAATCATTTATTCGCTCACTGTTGCTATTTGATACATTTGACCGTTCAATGTGCGGACGTTCCATTTTTTCTTAGATTTTTATCATTCTGGGAGAAGAGGTTTATTAATTATTAATTAGTGCTGGAAATGAAATTATTATTACATGAAGAAATTCCCATGGAAAGGATCCATACAAATGCAGTATTTTGAACTACACTAATTCTCTGTCAATTGATTGAATTTCAATCAAAGACAATGATTCTGTCCGTTTTTTTCTGGGTCAAAATTATCGGGTTGTTATGTTAGTGATGTTAGAGATAATAAAAAGGAGATATTTCGATTTTCTACTCGTCTTTTTTAACATCTTCACTGGATTTATTTTCATTTGAAAACTGATTAGTTTCGAGCTGAAAGTTTTTTCCTTCGGATACTATCGGAAAAAATTGAATTATCTGGAAGATAACTTGGAGACCCTGCACGATTGGACTTGCCAAAGGAGATTGAAAGTGAAAGAACATTGCAACTCAGAACGATAAAAAGGTTTAGACCTTATGGTCACCTCTGACTTTTTGTTTTTTTTTTTTTTAACTCATGGTTAAAAAATGAATCTGATAGTAGAACAATTTGAAATCTCCAGAATGTTAATCATTTAGTCGCACAATATCACTATTCTGCAGCTTGTAATTAGTACCTTATTTGTTGGATTTAATTGAGGTTCAACTTTTAAGCGGTTTTATTATAGTTGTCATAAATTAATTCGCTAATTTATTGCTTTTGATAAATTTATTTTTTATGCTATAGGTTTTACCAAAATTGAGTTTTACAAAACAAAATGTGATTTGAAATGATTCTCATGAATTTTATGGCAAAGGTGTGTTTTGATGTGTAGTAACCGAATCTAAATGGTATTTATTTAAAAATGTATAGCACCAATTAATTTCTTGAATAAGCAACCGAGAATTGCAACTCAGTCGTGTACGTTTTTTGTTTGCCTCAGGTTCATTTACGAAGGAGCAAATTGTGCTGAAAATAAGGCATAATATGAATTTAAGTTTATTGTAGGTAAATTAATCCTTCTAAAGGAAATCATCGATGAGAGAGAAAAGAAGAGAAAAAAATGGATATTGTTTTTACTGTTTCACGATCAGAAATTGAAGGCATAAACAATATCATAGTTAATCTGTGCCAATTCATCACTTTTATAACAAAAATCGATTCACTATCTATCCATTACAAAGTTAATTAGGACGTTAATGAACGTTCATAAATGTCCAGCCTTTGTCTTCTCTCAAACATTTGAATAGTGGAAATGCATGGAAATTTAAAGCTCTATTTCGGAGATCTTGGAGATAAAGAGGATATGATCTGCACTAAAGCGATTGCAAGGCAATTTTGATAGCACTGACCAGGTAAAGTTAGGAATAATGATTCAAATATAGTAAATAACAGACTGGGCACTGTTATCGATCATCTCCTTCCAATCGAAAGAGATGTCCAAGCCATTTTCTAGTATATAACAATACATTGTTTTTATTATGTAGGATTTTGCACACCAGTAATTTTGATTTTAATTTTCTCTTCAATGATGGTGCGTTTTTAAACAACACAGAATTTATTTAAAATTTTAAATCACAAATTGCTTGTAATGGAATTTTCTAGCATTGTAAACCTTATTTTTTATCATTTTCAAAAATTCATACGGTTGCAATTTTGTTTGTGCATTCAAACCAGCCTATAATTTTGCCATTGATTTGATTAATTTTATTTTAATTTTTCTGAGGACACAATCCAATACATGGCGATCAGCTCTTATTTGTTTTCAAGTGATCATATCAGTTATATTTTCCTCTTTTAAATAAATGCTTATACTGCTTTGTTCCAAAAAAAAAAATTAGAGTTTAAAAATATGTATGACAAGTTTTTTTTTCCTCAAATTCGCAACAATTATAATTTCTTATAATAGGTCATTTTCCTATTTTGTATTTATAATGGGGTTAATGCGCTTTCTATTATGTCTCCAAAGGAATTAAATCACAATTTTCTATTGCAAAGTATCGCTTGGTTATCAATCCAAATTTGTTATTTATCACCTAGGACTTAATCAAGCTTTAAACGCCAACGAATGCTTAACTAATGAATAGGAGAATTTCGATGTAAATCCAACGAAATTATATTCTTTTTCAAGATGTTTAGAAATAATTTTTTAACATTTTTATAGTGGATTATTTTCCTTCAAGAGATCTTTGATGAGCTTCGAATAGTCGCAATGAAAAATGACCTTTGAACCGGAAGTGATAATAATAGTAGGAATCATGGTATCATGGCAACAACAATAACTGCTTGTCACAGTTCATTTATTACAATACTAGGTGAAAAGCTGAAAAGCAGACCTAGATAGTGGAATTACTGAATTGATGATGGCTTGATACGGTTCGTTAACTCCGTTATCCGTCGAAGAGTACGTCTTGCCGAAACAGATGGAGGAATGAACTCTGTTTAAATTAAAAACAACAGATGTATCGGTGTTATCCATTATCCACTTCTTTCTTTTCCATTAATTTTATGCCATATGGGCATAGTGCAAAATGAGAATGGATATTTGAAAATTCAATTTAGTTTATAAAAAAAAAATTATGAGAAATATTTTAGCGCTGAAATGTTTTCTGAACAAAAATGTTACAGTCTTTTTTTCGAAACCATCAAAAAAAATTTTGTCTCTTTCAAGAAAATTCTTTTTAAGCGCCTTCCCATGGTTTCAATTACTGTGGAATTCTTGCTAAGTTTTAAATCACATCATAGATTGTTCATATTACGATAAGAAATAAAGTTACAGGTGAAAAATGCTATGATAACATTCCTGTGACCATTTGGCAGCTTCATGATAATGCTCTCTCCTACATATTTTTTAAAGCAAAGTTTTGCCATTCTCAATAATAGTTCTTCCAATATTGTATGATGAATAATGTACAATAATGCCTCTGCCTTATGATTACATTGAACAATTTAACTGGTATATATGAAGGACAAAAACTTGGAGTTAAATTGAAAAAAATAATGTTTCTGAAATTTTTTTCTTCCTATGAATACTAGAAAAAATCTTACTCTTAAAAAATGAGTTGCAAAAACTTTTGTAAAGTCTATTGTATCCCGATATTCGCTTGACCTTGCCTCACGTTAATTTCATGTTTTCTTTCGCGTCACAGCAAGTGTTATCTAGCCACTCATTTTATCGTCAATAAACGATCGTATTTTTCGTACTTTCCATTTCATTTTCTGTCTACTTTATTCCCTCCTTTCACTTTGAAAGAGGGAAGAGCATTTTACCTCTAGTCAGTTTTATTTACTAATTTATTTTACTTTCAGAATTGAAGATGTTACCAAATTTTCTCCTGTATTTATTTGCTTGGTTCTTGACAATTTTATCAGGTATTTCAAGAATTTCTCGATTGTCCTCCTTTAATTATTCAATCATCCAACTAATCGCGGACGGAGTGTTTTTCTTGAAACTTGTAATTATTGAATCATAAAATGTTTATATGAATACTCTGCAACTGTTCCTCTATTTAATAAAAAATTGACAAATCAGTTTTAAGTCATAATCTTTTTAACTCTTTTTTACGTAATTTTGAAGACATCTTCAAAATGAGTTTATTCCAGATGCAGGAGCTGATTTTAACTTGACAATCAATTCTTACGATCTCGAATACGGGATATATATTGGTGAATTGCCTGATCCATCAGATGCAGATATTAAGGGACTAGTTTATATTGTAAATGAAACAACTTTGCAAATTATCAATTTTACTTATAATGGAAAAGCACCAGGTGAGCTTAATTTCAGTCCATCTCTTAGAATTACTATTATTCTAGAGCTTGTCTATCTCAACGCTGTAATTTATCTTGAGCATTCAGAAAATTTTGGGAAACTTTTGTTAAATCCAGCAGATTCTTATTATTTCCAACCGTTTTTAGCTTCATTGTTGATTTTGTTATGTAATGGATTTCTGCAGAAATATGTAACCTGAAATGAAAAATCGAAAAAAAGAATAAGGAAGCTTTTGGGAGTAGTTACTTTGAGACGAATACAGTCATTTTCCAATGTAGGCTTCAAAGTTGGGTCAGTTCAAAATTATATTAACGAGCCTAATTAAATTGACAAATTCATGCATTTATTCAGTTGACTTCTTGCGGTGTAGATATGTAAGCTCATTTTAATTTTTATGCAAAATTGTCGAAATTCAGACTGATTTGTCTCATTATGCTTAGCTGGAATTGCTATTCCGTGTTAATTGCACCACTTCATCCAACTAAAGCTTACATAGTTGTTCTGAAATGCTTCGAGAACTTTTTCAGTGTGTAAATAAGTTGCAGAAATTTCAAATTCCTAATCGAGAATTATGAAGGTATTTCATGATGGAACTAGAAGTTCTGAGTTAATATCAACATAAAAGAGTTTAAGATAAAGTGGTCCGACATCAATTGGTCATAGCTGATGTAAAGAATGCGTTTTAAATTTATTCATTATTTAGATTTAAAGTGAACAGTTTCCTAGTATTCTGATGAATTAAAAGTTTTGACCCTTTGACTGAAATTTAAATTCACTCAAATTTACAAGGCGACCAATTCTGGAAGTATATAAGCTGCACTGAATTCATGATTTTTGAGGCACAGTACTCCTCGATTTTTACATGAAGAATAATGTCCTTTTTCCGTTATCATTTAACTATTGTTTCCAAACAAATATTTATCACTAATTGTACACTTTTAAAAAGTTTACAATACACTTTCAAGAAAATCCTTTTACTCCCTTACATTTTTTTCACGCGAATAAAGTGACTGAGCAAATACTTACCTCATCTACTACTTAATGTTTTAATCTATTCATGTTCATAATTTTAGCTTAATGCTTAATTTTTACTTTTTAATTCTCTCTTTTATTTTCCTGTCTTAGTTATCACCTTATATATTTTCACTCAGATAAAATTCTTGTCTGCGTTACAGCTACTATTAAAACTTCAAAATGGATAAAATGCTACAATTCCTCAATTGGCTTGGCTTTGTCTGATAGGCACCATTGAATTTCTGCTTGCTTATTTTTTAATTGCGTACTATTTAAAGATAAGCATCCGTTTTGCGGCTTTCTTTTGTACTCATCAAAAATCAGATGAAATATTATGTAAAATTAATTTGTCAGCAAAATTTCCTTGAAATGATTTTGATTGAATAACGAATTTATAAATGAATCTATAAAAATTCAATGAATGATTTTTCAATAAATTATGAGGAAATTTGATTCTTATCGAAATTTTAAACTTACTTATTTGCGGCTTATTATTATTGAATCATTTGGCATTTACAATAAGGAAAAAAATGAAAAGCTTTCATTCATTTACACATACCACTACATCTACTTTTCAAAAAAAAAAAAAAAATATTTGTTAAGGATTTAAAATAAAGCCAATCAATTACAGGTTCCATAAATGTCAGTCATTGATAATTTCAGATTTATATTTTTGGCTGGATCAAAGTGACGCACCAACTGTCAACGGTCTCAAGATTCCATCATTTGAATTTGGGCATGTCTTTTTTTACATCTAAATTTATCAAACTATGAATGAATTCAACAAAATTTGATATGACATGAAAATTTTGATAGTAAATTGTCTTACTTGGAGTGAAAAGTACTTAGTTGTAGGACTGCTCCCATTGGTCCATACAAGAATGCAGAACGAGTTGTGCTGGTATTGCCAGGACTTCACAAAATTAGCTCATTCGGAAGTTTCTCTCTGTTCTGCTTTAAATTTGAGGCAATTATTTTATATGTAACTTAGGCTTAGTGAATCTTTTCAATACAGAAATTCAGAAAATACGATGAAGATAGTTCTTTGAATTCGGAAAAAATTAACAAGAATTCTAGAAACTCGATACAAGTCTTACGATAATTATTATTTTTACTTCAGAAAACATTGATAAATTCCAGCATAACTTTGGCACAATTCCAATTCCGGATAATGTGATCATTCCGAAACCACAATTTCTAGCTACTGAATTACGTGGTAGCAGGTATAATGTTGGCTCGGGGCCTATTTTGATAATTGACAGACGAACAATTAAAATTTTCGGATTTACTTTTGATGGTGATAAAGCACCAGGTGAGGTTTTCATTCAAACTTCGTCAGTTTTACCTAATGCTGAAATTACTGATCTAAATGTAAATTTGTTCCTAGACGGTTATTTTTTTGTTGGCCGAGGACCGAATGTTGCACATGATTCTGGAGTCAGAGTACCGATACGTGGAAGAGATACTGCGGGGATGTAAGTGTTGACGTAACCATATAATAATTTTTCTAATATAATAAATTGAACTTATATTGCCGTTTCACGTCGATAACATTATTTTAATTGGAACATTTAGAGTTTTAGTATTTTAGACGAGCCAACTGCTGTTTTCTTTTTGAGATCTATTATTCATATTATAAAAATATAAATGTATCAGATTCCTGAACGCTTTATGAGTATATATTTATTCACACTTTCAGGATAACTGCAATGAATGAGCGATATCGCGGTGGACAGGACGTAATCATAGATTTACCTGCAGAGTATGACATCAATCATATCGACTGGTTGTCTGTTTACTGCTATAAATTTCGGGTTGATTTTGGACATGTGTCTATTATGAATATATCCCAAAGAATACCTCCCTATGTGCCACCACAGAAACGAGTAAGTCGATTCAAAAACTTCTCCGATTTATTCATCTTCATTACTGAAATTACTTGCTAATAAACTATGGAATTTATAGCATATTGAATTTAAAAGTATTTGAAAAACAGGAAGACAGGGATAAAAAACCTCACATAATCATGAAATACATGTAGGACTTACGGATTGCATCATAAATCCTCTATCCGTCTTTTTTAAAACGAAACCAGAGACTTCCTAACAAGAACAATCGCGTTTCTAATATCGAAATCCAGAAGGGTCCTAGTATATTTCATCTTATCCTTTTGCAGTTTGATGATGTAGAACTTTCTAAAATTGGTGGATGGCCATTAATTTCTTTACTGGGAACAGATGATCGTTCAAATTTCACATTTCAGTTGGGACCACCTGGTGGTCGACGAGGTTATCAGGTAGTGTTTTGTCTTTCTGATAAGGGATGTAAATTGTGAAACACTTGATTAAAGAATTATTAAAATTTTCATACTGTGGATTAGATTTTTAAAAAGAACCGGCAGGAGTTAAGCCACTGTTGCAGTTTATGGCACATGCTAGGCCAGCAAAATATGTGTGGTATGTGAATGGCTATTTGGCTGATATTTATTTGAAACGTGGTACCACATATACATTCAAGTAAAATTTGAAGTTCGCTTTTTGATCACAAAATTATAAAAATACTAGCTGTTTAATATTTCTTGAAGATTTCGTTGTTTGTCTATAGTAAATTTCCGGTAGGAAATAAATTTAAATTCGTCGAAGAACAGAAAGTTATTTCAAGTGTCACATGAATTATTTTGAATCCGAATTTTCCATATGATTGACTTTTTAATCAGCGATAATCTTTGCACTTAGCATTGGTGATGATGGATGTTTTTAGTGTTGAAGGTGGTAATGATAAGTCTACAAGCAATTTTTACAATCCGTTATACATATCAGATGATCCATTTGGTGGATACGCTAAATTATCCGATGATGAACGACAAGTACGAAAACATTTCCTAGTTTTTGAGGAATTAATCGATGGCTCTCACTTTCATTTTTTGTTTTGAATTCATATTTCACAATCAATTCACATTTTATCTATTTAAAAAAATATTTAGCTACATTGCAGCAAGTGAAAATAGTGGCTGGACACAACCCAAATGAAACGGCTGGTCGCTTATGCTTATGGTCTCACGACAGTGAAGACGAAGAAGACCCCGATAAATTTGACAGTTTCATTGAATATCGGCGTTCACTTAAGTTAAAATGCGTTGAAACATCTAAAACAGCAACTTTCCAGTTCACTCCAACAGCTGAAACACCTGATACTCTCTATTATCAAGTAACGTTCCCACATTAGGAATACACTCATTCGTTTTATGTTACTTTTTCCTTTTACTAATTAGGCATTTTAAAACTCATTGGTTTTTAGCATTTAGTGGAACTGTTACAGAGTTACTCGACCTATAATATGGGCTGGAAGATTCATGTTGTGGATGATTTACCAAAAAATATCGCAGATTTTGTGGAAGAGCCATATCAATACGACACCTGGTTGCAACAACATAATTTATTAAGTGCTAGAGAGGGATCATTATCTGCAGCAGCCTCATATTCTGGTATCCATATTTGCGTAATTCCATCATTACTGCATCTCGTGATATGCAGTGCTTGTGCTTTTATGTTAAACAGTGATGTGATATTTGGTGCAATCGATTGATCTCTTCAGCTTTTCTAGGTAAAATCATTTTCCATTTCAAGTTTCAACTGTTATCCACCATTGTTAATTCCGAATCTCGTTCACAGCTTAGACCTCAGTATGAAAACTAACACTTTCTTCTACATCATATTTCACAGCACATTCAGTTGCTATGCGGAATTTTTTCTAATTGTGAATGAAAAGGAGTTCTGGAATTGTAAAAAAGTCGAATGATTTGCATAAATAAAATTGAATTCCGAAATATGAAAACCTGGTATATTATTTAATAAGAAGAATATGAGAAGTACTGGAAAACTTGAAAAACAATGTTTGCCCGGGTAATAGAGTATAATTGCAGTAATTTACAAAACATAAGTTCTAATTATCCATTGTTAAACTGTCTACCCATATTCCGGGTTGCAATTCAATTTCAAGATTTGATTGGATTTTTTTGTCACATACTTAATTGTTCATCGAGTTTTTGTTACTAGAATAACTTTATTGATTCCAATTACAGCAACAGCGAAGAACTAAGAAATTACTGTATCTGAAATCGTCAGATATATAAAAGGGCTGATTTTTTCCTTAGGTAGCACTTATCAGCTTGATTCCGCTTCAAACAAATTCGTCTAGAAGAGGAAAAAGACCTGAGTTCAAGAAAAACTATACAAGGATTTTGCATTGTGAACTAAAGTTGTATATTACTGGATATCGGCTTTTTTACATTAACAAAATGATATATATCAGAAAGTCCTTCACACCTATTTCGAAATTCTTGAAAGATTAAGAGAACTATTACATTGACGGCTTATGTTTTAATATTTGGAATACTGTTCGCAAAGATTCCATATCATTAATTGGTCCTATATTTCATACCATCAATCGGTGTCGTGTATTGTAAGTCGCACTCCTTCACCGCCAGCTATAATGTATCGAGTGCTAACAAAAACTGCCTGTTTGAAAAAAATTGAGAAATTGTAATTTAGTGCAGAGTAGAGGCTAAAAAATGAAATCGTAATTGAAATTGCACCAAGGATGTTCACAAGAAACTTTTTCTCGTGTAGCACCACGTTTCCAGGAATCAAACATAAAAAAACCCCAGTTCTCGTATATGCTGAAAAAAGGATAAAAACGGACTAGAGATACAACTCAAAAAAACTATTATGGTAAATTACACTTTATTTCTTATTTTAGGTAATATATAATTGGAAAGACTATGTGAAAAAAGTGATAAAATGCCTAATTCAGTTTCTAATTAAAGGATCATTGGCTAATACGTATGAGAATACAACGAAAATGAAACACATGCTAATATGAGAGTCTTTAAAAAAAAAAAAAAAACTGAATTTATAATCACAACAATGGTGACAATGAAATACTTGATGATATGGAGTGCAGAGCCAAGTGACACATAAAAACTATGATGTTAATACAGAAATAATAAGTAATCAGGACTATTAATTTTTCAAGAATAAGAGCATCAGGAAGCCCTTTCCGAGCATCAGAGGTAATATCGTTTGTTTGTTTTCAACCAACTTCTATATTGTCTTGTATGCTCAATTCTTCCAATAAGAAGCTGAATAGAAATTTTCTACTTTTCATCAGCTCAAAACATCACGAGAAAATAAATAGTCGAAACCACTAAGTGAATTGAAATTCGCTATATGATTTGAATGTTAAGTCTTTCAAAAGCAGTTACCAAATATGGAAAAATGAACGACAGAACAGTACTGCTATTCAGCAGTTTGCAACATGTGGCAATGATGATGATGAGCTAGATCGGTCAGCACTGTGGAGCCACTGAGACTGGCAAAATCGACAGATGAGAATGACCGAGAATGTGTAGTAGCACCACTATTGTTTTTGGGAAGTAAAACTGCTGCTGTCATTGATGTAGAGAGTGGATTACTGTTAATTGTTAAAGAGTGACTGGAGCCAGATCTAGGACTCACAACTGCTCCGCACTGATCAACATCACTGCTCCATTCACTGGTAGCAGACGAACAACCACTGGTACCAGGTAGATTTGTCACCGTTTTGTTCCTCATTAAATTCCTGTATTCATTGATGCGTACTTTCCTACCATCGACCACACATGTTCGTTTCGGCCTGGGCCTAAGAATGATGAAAATCAGTATGAATCATGTGAAATGAAATCCCATGTTTTAGAATTCCAATAATTTCTTTTTGAACAAAAGTCTAACCAAAGAATTAGAAATTCCTCAATAAAATAATGATACCTGTAACGATAATCCGGATGTTGCTCCATATGCAATTTGCTCAATCGGGACTGTTCTTCGTAATACGGCTGCTTCTCCGTATTAGACATTGCCTTCCATCTCGATCCTATTAAAAGATTTCATATATGGAAATTTCAGAAATCTGTAATTTTCAAAATCTATTCTATTTAATCGAGAAACTTGATTATAATACACCTTCATTGTTCATTATTGCGATTAAAATTTTCAAACTAACCGAGGATTTTCGAAATATTACTGTTGTGCATATCTGGACAAGCCTTCAAGATTTTCCTCCGCTCATCACGTGCCCAAACCATAAACGCATTCATCGGACGTTTAATATGATTCGGTGATTTGGCAGAAATTCGAGCTGGGACACTTTCTGAAGTCACCACACCTCCAGATGTGCTTTCGCCTGATGAACCTGGTGAGTGACTTGTAAAAGCTGATGCTAAAAAAAAAAAAAAAAAAAACAAATTATAAATGGTCCTCGAAAACCGACTTTAACTTGAGAATCTTTGTTTTTCCAAACATGAATTTCAAAATGTCAATTAATCAAATTATTTCACTGCTACCACTGGCAAATACTTGAAGATGGACCAGATAGCCAGACCAAAGATATGCGAAATTTTAATATCAGATGGTCAAAACACTACAAACCAGTGTGTATTCCAATTTACTGCTAAAAATTCACTTACTTTCTGAGGCAAAAGAATGTGGGATAGAAGAACAAAGTAATCGGTTCGAAATGTGTTGCTCACATAGTGAGTTTGGTTTTTTTGAACTGGTATTGGCTACTTCACGTAGATCGGAATGTCCTGTGGGACTAAAAAAAAAAAAAAAAAAAAAAAAAAAAAAATTAAAAAAAAAAAAAAAAAAAAA
>JARVGP010000997.1:0-26229 GCA_029876185.1 Mansonella ozzardi
TATTCCCTATGAACAACTGCAAGTTGTTGGAGGCCTTAAGGTCTGGTATTCCCTACAACAACTCCAAATTGTTGGAGGCCTTAAGGTCTGGTATTCCTTACAACAACTCCAAATTGTTGGAGGCCTTAAGGTCTGGTATTCCCTACGAACAACTGCAAATTCCTGGAGGCCTTAAGGTCTGGTATTCCCTACAATAACTCCAAATTGTTGGAGGCCTTAAGGTCTGGTATTCTCTATGAACAACTGCAAATTGTTGGAGGCCTTAGGATCTAGTGTTCTCTATGAACAACTGCAAATTGTTGGAGGCCTTAAGATCTAGTGTTCTCTATGAACAACTGCAAATTGTTAGAGGCCTTAGGTCCTATCTGTTTTTATGATATCATTCATTTTAGACACACTGCAGTCAATTTTTCACTTTACTGTTTAGTCGCTGTCTTCTATTTTACAACGAGCTAGTAGAAAAAGTTCACAAAGAGCCAATTCGATTGTTCGATTGTCTCTTTTCTAAGGCAAGCAAAGGAAGACCCATGTATTTCTCCCTTTCTTTCTCTCTCTTACCCTTTAGGGCTATCTTTCGAAGTTTAATCTTTTCAAAATTTTGCCTCTATATGGTTGTTGTATGCAAAGTTCGTGTAGCTGTGTACGTGAAACGCGCTCTCTATGTATCATCGTATCAATCGATGTACATTCTCGTAATTCGTCCTTGTGCTATTACTATAGTAGAGCTTATATAGTCAGATAGTTGTGCAATGGCTATTCAAAAGAGCCTTTCATTTTCCATGCTTTTCACATCTTTATGATGTCTTCGCTATTGTTGTTCATATTAATGTTACAACTTTCTATTCCATTCATATTTACAGGTATATTTTACTTTTCGTGATTCTTAGCGGGTAGTGTCGTTGCGAACGTGCACCTATTAAGAACGAAGAGATGAGTGGTACCAGCAAGTAAGTCTTTTAATAATATAACTTTGATAAATTTGGCAGAATTTTTAATAACACACTTAATAAGATGCCCTTCTTGCGTTAAGTAACAATTTAGCTTTATGCCACAATGATTGGGCATTAGTTTTTCATTAAAAATGACCAAAGTATTACTTGTCCAACTCGATGATGTCAACTTATTGTCTGATTTAAGTATCGGAAGTTATTGTAATTTGAAGTTTTTCCTGTCTGTTTTCTAAATTTGAAATATACAAGGATATCTTTTGATTGTATTTTTACACTTTTCTTATGGTAAAAGGAGATTACGATGCTTATTCGGTTGAAAATTCATTATGTTTTTTTTCTAAATCCTCCTCGTCTCATATTTATGGATGCTGAATTGTTTTATTACACAAAAACCATTCATTCACAACAATGCCTAATATAATGCCTTTATTTTTTTTAAGTTACTATTCGGAAGAAACTAGAATAATTGCACCAGCAGCTCGTACTAAAGTTGGTACTGCTGGGCCAAAAATATTCAGCAAAGAGCTGCGAGATCTGGATGATGCTGATTTAGAAGGACTGCTATCCAAATTATCGCCCGAAGAACTCGAAGATCTTAATAGTGACTTCGATCCTGATGTAAGTAATCTTTATATCTTTAATTTATTTCATTGATTATTTGAGAGATGATTAACACTTAGTCTATTATAACTTTGTAAAAAAATATATACCTAATAAGTATATCTAATACTAATAAGTATAAGTATTTAATAAGCTTTAATGTCTAAACATTTATGTTGCATAGTGCTGCATGATAAATAGTGTTTATTCTATTTATCATGCAGCCTCCGGCATCATTTTCGCAACACTATTTGTTCAAAATGCATTTGTACTTTTTTGAGAGCACCAATTTTTTTTAGAATTCTTTACTTCCACCATCACAACGATGTCGCAACCAAACCAGCAAACAACCAACCGGACCTTATCAAAGGGATAAATTGTTGTTATTCCTCGAGGAAAGCGCAAAACAGGAGGAAGACTGGGAAGAATGGGTACCCTTTAGCCCAGGAATTAAACGAGGTTAATTATTCAAATGTATAATCTAATGCTGATTACACTTTCTATTTTAAATCTGAGTAGTTGGTAAATTGTTCGTAATGTTTTTGAAACGCAATGAGGGAAATGTTTGTAAAATACTCGCCGATAGTGAAAAGAAAATATCGAAAGGTATCGTTTTTCCTTTTTTTGCGAAAGCTTTTACAGACTATGCCACTCTCACTCTGTTTCTGACAGCCAATTAAATATCTTCTCTCCCTCGAAGTCAAATTTCTGTTTTGTTAAACAGGCATTATTGTAGAAATGAATTAAAGTTTCATTTTGTTATAGGAAAAATTTATGAGCCAAAAGAGAGCAGTGATAAAAAATCTGGTAAAATGGAAATGCCGATCGAATTGGATTTGGATGATGATGAGGATGATTTGAATGAAGCACTGCATGAAGCACACGAGAAAGATCTCGTTGATTTAGCTGGTATTCTTGGAATGCACAATTTGCTCAACCAGTCTCAGTATTACAATGCTCTGAAGGTTTCTTATGCTATTATTATTTGCGAATCTGAACAAATGCTTACCGTATTCCGGCAGTTTTGCACTCTCAATTTTTTTCGGCAAAAAATTAACCAACTTATGCATAAGGTTAAGTCGTAATTGATCACATTCATCATTCAGCGCGAAATTTTCATTGCTGACAGTCTTAACCCATTTTCTCAGTGGTGAAACGAACGATGGGTATGATCAGTTACGTAATCAAGAATCTTATAAATTTTATAAAATAATTTCCTTCAATTTTCACCTCTACGTTTAGTTTCTAAAGCTTCGATTTTTAAGTGAATTAAGTTAAGATAATGCAGGATACAAAGTACTTAAATAACACTGCTAATTTAGAAAGTTGTATTTGTATGTAAGAAAGTGAGAAAGTATCGTTCAGTTAATTTTTGTATCTAATATAAATTAATTCTTGGTTTGTCTGTTCTCTTGATTTTTCTTGAAATGGCTTTTTTTTTATTGTTTCATCAGCGAAGAACTTGAAACTGCGTTCTTGCTCAAATTACAGGGTAAAGGTCAGGATGAAACAACAGGAACCACATTCAGTGGTGTCATTAGGGGTTCCCAATCGAAGATTCTTCCGGAAGAACCAGAAAATGAAACGGATGTTGATGACTGCATCAAGTAAGTTGACCCTTCAGATATTCGAGAATTTCATAATAGAGATTTATTTGAGTCTGTATTTAGATGAGAACTGGATTTTAAATTACAGGAAACTTGAAGCAAACGATGAAATGGTGACTGAAGTAAATATTAACAACATGAAGCGAATATCGAAGGAGCGTATCAAGGCTCTCATTAAAGCCTCTTGTGCTAGCAAGCATATTAAAAAGTTATCACTGGCTAATACTGCTATTTCTGATCAAGAAGCTAGAGTAAGTGCTCTTTTTTTCCTCCATTATGTACGTGTTTATTATGCAATATTTGTCAGTCTATGAGCAGATCAGGTTCAGTAAGTGAAATTGTGTGAAGTGCTGAGGCATATTAGTGCTAGATGTCAGGCAGACACTGCTATATTGCTAACTTAATTTTCCTTTCAAGCTCAAACTTAAGCGGTGATTTTCCTACAAAGGAGGATTGAAGTTAAGAAACTTCATACAGGTGCAGCGAAAAATAGTTCCCAAAAAATCTTACCAACAGACTTGAAAATCCTACCACAGAATCTCCGCCAAAATGTTCTGTCTCTTACAAATACTTAAGATTTTTTTCAAAAACGAGAGATCGATTTAAAGTTTAACGAAAATTAAGAGATGAAGAATTTGTTAGAAAAGAGAGAATTGTTCACTTACGCATCTTTTCCAGCCATCTTCGATGTTAAAAAGGCAGTTTTTCATTGAGTGCACACTTCAGCAGAAATTCCCAAAGTAAATAGTGGCTTAATCTAGTAGAAAAGACTCAATTATGCGTAAATTTGGATTATTAAAGAGGATTCTGTGAAGCTTGAAAATAGTGCACATCAAACCGAGAGTTTTATACTTAGCGCGGATCGGCATTTTCTTCTTAGGGATAAAATCTCCATCCTAAATAAATGGTCTTCCAAGCTCTCATCAGCGCTAAGACTCGGCAGTTCGGCAAATAGCTCAAGGAACGATAAAAACAGGACTAGACAAACCTCATAAACTGCGGAAGACTCTTAAGGCTATAAAACAAGTGAAACGGGCAAAGTATGAAAGCATGGCAATCATACACTCCATGCCAAATTTCATAAGTTATTGGAGACAATGCGAATTACCATCAGTTTTCGATCACACTTTCAAACTCTGTCAATGTATGACTTTGCTCTCCATCGCTGGAAAAATCAGTGCAAGAATACTTTTAAACAGATTAATTTCCGCTTTTGACCTTCTACCTAAGTCTCTTCAGATTTAATAGGAATATCTCCGGCGTCATTCTCAGATCAAGAGAAATATAGAGAACAAAACAAAGGATCTATGTAATCTTCGTTGACCTCATCATTTTGATCATGTGAGTAGAAATGGCTTATGGCAGATCTTAAAATGATTGGAATGTCTTCCCTTAAATTCTTCAAAATGATCATCCTATTATATGAAAATTAGTACGGTCAAATCAGATATGCTACTTTTCTCAGCAATTAATGGTGTAAGACAAGTTGTATTCTTGCACCAATTCTATTCACAGTTTTCTTCAGCATGATGCTACAGATAGTTATGGCAGACCTCGACAAAGTCCGCTATTGTAATGAGGCAACTTATTCAGTCTAAAATAACTAAAGATTCACGCTAAGATATTTGATACTGAAGCAGTCGTAAAAATTTTTATCCAGAAAATGCATTGAAGACAGTCGTATTTTGTGAAAAACATTTGTTGCCAGGACCATTGTATTCAAGTAATATAATGGCACTGAAACCAAAGTAATAGAATTTCCTTGTATAGCTTTATAGATCATAGGTTTAGAGTGATCTTTGCTGATATCCCTAATTGCTAACACCGAAACGGTTTACACCTTGTTTTATGGAGGCTGCCGATTCTTTGGATTGGAAATGAACATAAAGAAGAAGCCGAATATCAAAACAAAAAACAACATTGCCCGTTCTTTTAACAAATGGAACATACTTGGAATGTCCGGCGCTGTGTTCTGCCTCCAAGTTCTCAAACCAACCTGCATCACAGCTGAATATCATACTCTACAGATAGTCCGGCACTTGAATTATTTAGAAAGTATCATTTTCTCGGACGCCACGATTGACAAAGAGATAGACAACATAATTACAAAGGCATACAGCGCCTTCAGAAAGTGCCATGAAAGAGTGCGCACAACTGAAGAAAAACATTAAAATTGCTGTTGATAGAGCTATTGTACTATCTACTGCTTTATATGGATCTGAATCTTGGCTTATCTACCACATTTTCGAACACTTCCATCAACGCTGTCTTCCTCACAACATCTATATATATCTCCAACTTTTATTGTAATTTCCGATAATTTTTATTTGCCATAAGTATTCTATTTTATGATATATTACTAATTAATATTCTAAAATTTCTTATAGTCGATTTTCATTAAAAGAAAACACAACCGAATTCTACCCTTGAATACTTTTTAGGGCCTGGTTGAATTGTTAGAAAAATCTTCATCACTACGCGTTTTAAACGTTGAATCGAATTTTATAACACCGGAATTATTGGCAAAATTATTACGTGCTACACTCGTCACTCAAAATCTGACCGAATTTCATGCTGAAAATCAGGTAATTTTTTTCGTTTTATTTTTTCGAAAGTTTTGCAAGAAGCGGAAAAAATAAAACCTGAAAAAACTACTGTTCTCAGCTTTTTTCAGGTTTATTCCATGTTGGTAGCCACTTTCACTTATTTCCATAGCGTTTTTCGTTATGAGTTGTATAGCAAAGTGTTTTGCAATAAAATAAAGTTTAATACCATGAAACTGCATCACACCATCAAATGTAGTTAACAGTCCTCGGATTGTTGTATTATTTTCATGATCATTCAAATTTATGCCAGCTCCACTGGTTTTGAATTGGAATGAATCTTCTCTTTACGGAGAGGCTGGCATTAATAAAATCAGCTATTTCCTATATCCATTTAGCATCTACTTTGAATTACTGCCTGGAGGGAAAACGAAAAAAAAAATTGAAATGTTCACTTTCCTTTTTCTTCACATTCATCTTCTCTTTTCACTGTAGTTTACCTGTTTTCACTGCCTTCAACTTAATTCATTTTCCTTTACACTGAATTCATTTGAAATCATTCATTTCCGATAACACTTTTCATTTTTTTTTTTTTTTCAGCGAGCAAGCGTATTAGGAAATCAAATAGAAATGGACATGATGCTTACAGTGGAGGAAAATGAATCACTACTACGCGTTGGAGTATCCTTTCAATCAATGGAAGCACGTCATCGAGTTTCGGAAGCCCTTGAACGAAATTACGAAAGACGTAAGTTCTAATATCAACATTAGCAAGCTCTGTATGTGCATACACTGCTTCGTTTAAAATTCAGAATTGTTAAATTTAATAAACAAAGAAAATTAATTTGTTTTCAGTACGACTTCGACGCCTAGGTAAAGAACAGCAGGAATGATGAATGATATCAATCAGCAGACTCTCGACTGCCTGAATGCTTCCATATGTTTGTTTCGATAACTTTTAAAAAACTTTCGGATTGTACCATCTTCGATATTTTCTTTGTTTTTGAATCGCTCACAGTTTGATTAGAGAATGAATTAAACAAATTAGTTAATAAAATAATTAGTCAAGAAAAGAATAAACGATTGGCACTGTGACTTTTCAATAGTTCACTTGCTAATCTGTCTTGTTGTATTATTTACTTAACTAATTTAAATGTGAGCTGTGAGCACATGGTTTATTTTCGAGTTCAGTGAGATGCAGAAAGTTGGGGAATCTGGGAACATGATTATTTTATTCCTCTTAAATTGAATTCACATTTTCTTTTGCGGATGAGCAACTTGTATTTTGAACCCATAATAGTCAATTTTAGAAACTCTGAATTAGCCTCAGCTTGATTTATAGTGTTCTTTGCTCACACTTTGTAAGATCATACGCTTCACTGAAATGACAGTGATATATATCCCTGTATTATTTACATGAGCTTTTTAGATCTTTCTTAATTGTTTAGAGTTGTACATTTTCATATATGCCTCGTTAAATTATTTCTTCGCTGCAAAATTTGCTATGGTTCTTGCTAGTCACATAAGCTCCCATTGTGCTGATAAGGGTTAAAATAGCCAGTATTTTACCTATTCGGCAAAAAATTAACTTCCTTTGGATGCTTTGTATAATTTAGTTGCGATGTCTTTGTATTTTTTAAATGCTTTACTTTATGTTGAATCATTTTTTTGCAAAGCATACTTGAAATAATATTTATATATAAATAACATTAACATTATATGTTGCATTATATTAGGCTAGTGGCGAAAGAAGGCTTACTTTGTATAGATATAAAGAAAAATTAGAAATTATTCTAATTCTTTGAATAGTGAAATTACAAAAGAATTCTTATATTTATGAGAGAAATATCTCAAATATGCCACGAGTCTCTTGTGTTTTCTAATTGTTTTCTTTATACTTTTTAACTATCATGGAATGCATTCTCCTTTTTGTGCTATATTATTTGTGTATATGCTGAATTCTAACTATGTATGTATGAATCCTATCAATAGATTCTTCGATGATATGTCATGGTAACGTTGCACCAAAAATATTTTAATTAGCCTGCCTCGGTAATATTTTACGCATTTTATGCCTAATTTTCTGAGTTCCTTTATATCCGATATTGCAGATAATACCCTTCAGATAACTAACTGTTAACAATTCCATGAGGTGAATTTATACTATCAAATGCCAAATAAGTTTGAAAGAAAAAAGAGTGAAGCAAAATTCAAACTGGTTTGAATTTGAAATGCATAAGTTTGAAATAATATTTATATATAGATACAAATTATATCCAATAATATGACAAAATCAAATGCAGTGATCATTGTATTTGTACAACATTATAACTATCGTCTAGCTATTCGCGATTAGCTCACCTTAATGATGAAAAGATGATTAATGTGACTTCAACGCCAGATGTATGCTATGCTTTATTATCAGATACTATCTGATATCTAGTGACCAGTGAATTGGATTCTTTTTGCATGAAGAGGTATTACTGAAAAACCTTCATAACCTTTGAAAAGCGAATTTATGGGATTATTCTAAGGAGAACTCATAACAAGTGTCCTGCTTCTGGAACAGTCGGTTCTTCCGCGTTATTTACAATAAAAGCTTCCGAAACATTTAAAATCTAATCAATGGCTATAAAGAATTGCTCAAACGTTAAAAAAATTGGAGACCAGGAAATACAGGTAATATTTCTATGCATTACACGTTTCAAAAACCCTAAATTAAAAGAACTAGAATACCCACTACTTGAAGATAAATTGGAATTCATGGCAACTATTGCTGAAAATATGCAATAATCTGAAACAAAAAGTAGGGGTTGGAAGGCATTCCTATGTTATGAAATGCATTAATGAAGACCCGCATCTCTAAGTAAAGTAACGATTAATTATCTCGTGTAGTTTGGCTGTGATAACAAAAAACAAAAGGATAAGTTGCAAATAGACAAGTGAGTATCTCCATCCCGAAAAAAATGAAGAACTCTTTCTCGATGTTCGATGCACCATTTACTGCTTCATTGTAGTGTGGTCGTGATAACAAAAAATAAAAGGATAAGCTTGCTACTAGACAAGTGAGCATCTCCATCCCGAAAAAAATGAAGAACTCTTTCTCGGTGCTTGGTGTACCGTTATTCGTCCAGTATTTTGCGTAGTGTTTTGTTGTGATGCACGTTCTGTTTTCAATTTTATGTCACGGGCTAATGTGAAGAAGGCTTCCTCCACATTGATATTGGCTTTGGCCGATGTTTCCATGAATTTCGTACCATATTCTATAGCCAACTATAACACATACATGTGGTTTTCCAAAAGCTTTTTTAATAATGAATCAGACATTATGCTGGCCCACTCAACATTTGTAATTCTAATCTTTTTCGCATAACAATATTGTTCACCCAGACGTAATTTGTATGACAATTAGTTTTTCCTGCACAGCAATGTTTTAACCGCTCAAAATGTACCTTAGCTCAGATATTCTCGTGTATTTCCTCACTAGTTCAAAAAGTCACCAAAAATACTCAATAGCAAAGCAATATGAGAAAATTGCTAACCTGTTCACCACGTTCTCGTGATACCTGTCTCCTTTCTTCAACATCACATTTATTACCAATAATCATTCGATCCACATCCGATGATGCATGTTCTTCGATATTTCGAATCCAATTTTTTATATTATCGAATGATTTCTCATTTGTTATATCGTATACCAGCATAATCCCCTTCAAATTACTTTTTTTTCTTTTTCTTTTTTTTTAATATTCAGTTAGCGAGATATGATTTGAAGTATTTTTTTACAAATGAAGTTTCGAAAAAGTATAAGTGTAACCATACCATAGCTCCTCGATAGTAAGCGGTCGTAATTGTTCTAAAACGTTCCTGACCAGCGGTATCCCTGGAAAAAGTATTTGAGTAATAGATCCGATTCGAATGGAAAGAAACAACAGAGATATTATTTTTTATTTACTGCAATGGATGAATAAGATAGACTAGAAGAGATTAAGAAATTTATCTGAAGAAAATTTGATAAGATTCTGAACAGGTGATAAAATCTTACGCATGAAAATGCGAGAAAACATACCATATTTGCAATTTGATTTTTTTTCCTTCCAGTTCTATGGTTCGTATCTTGAAATCAATACCTTAAATATTTATTCCTCGGAAGAATCAATGGTATAGGACTATCTTGATATTAATTAAGAACAATATGGAGAAATAGTTACCGATAGTGGAGATGAATGAATTATTGAATGAATCGTCCGAAAATCGAAACAGAACACATGTCTTTCCGACACCAGAATCTCCAATCAGAAGCAGCTTAAAAGAATAGAACATTTTTTTTTTTTTAGATTCATTCACTAGCAAAATATGACTTATTATTCATTTAGGATATTTTTAAATTTGATTTCTTTATTACAAAATGATAAGTTTATCTATAGCCATCAAAGAATTCAACATAAATGAGGAATGGGTAGAAGTTGGAATTTTCAGATTTTTCCTCAGAGTCTTCTGATTAGCCCTAACATCCCGTTAATACTGTCAATAGCGTATTGGAAGTGAACTATCTGTATTTTATTAAGGATCCGATTCCAGCATAAAACACACTGCGATACTTAACTAACTGAACTCCGGATCAAATCCTGAATTAATCAATAATAACAATAAGAATTAATGATAACAATAAGAAAATCAATGATAACAATAAGAACCTTGAAGAGATAATCGTAAGATTTAGCCATTGGTATTTTGCTGACACTTTAAATTAACGGAATCTTTTACTTCTGCAAATTCATTAATACAATATAGCACTGCAATGGGAAACACTCATCGGTATCTTTATCAAATCCAAATAAAGCCAGCCAACAATGGGACAAAAAAGAGACAAGGATTAAAGCACTATGAAAGCTAGGCTAGCCAAGAGCCAGGCTCTAATAAACTGTTACTCTTCCAATTTACTAACAAATGATCCCATCATCAACACATCAATTCAAGACTTGTAATAGCGCGCAGATATCTGTATTGTTGGCAATTCGGATCCTAACCCCACTTAAGCCTCACATGATGCATAACCTCTCACTTCCTGCAATTTCTTTGCATTCATTATTATCATTAAAAAAACGAAGAAAAAGGACGTACGTCTTTTTTACGTCTCTTACGTCTTTCTTACTTCAAATTCTTTAAAGTTTTCTCATAAATGTACATGCATTCTTATTCTTAACTAAAAATACAAAGATGTCGTGAAAATATTTACAAGTTTAAGGATGACATAAGTGATGTACAAGAACCGGTCCCAATTGATATGTAGAAACCGGTCTATAAATTAACAGGAGAATAAAATCGTCCGTGTACACTCATTATGTGTTTATGTTATTTTGTTATGTTCTGTGTAGGTTTTATTTTCGAAGCAAATGTAACTTTACATCATTTATTCAATGATTTGTTTGTTGTGATTAGCTTTGATGATTTCGATTCCGATACTAATTAGTTATATATCAATTATAAATTCAGTTAAATCTGTAATTAAATTAAAATAATCCTGGGAACATTTTTATATCTAGCTAAATGTAATATCACTTAACGATAACTGACTCATATTTACATTAATTATTCTCTTTAAATTGCTAATATGATAATGTTATTTGTTGCATACTGATTGTATGTATGTCTAAAGGAATCATGCCAGTGCTGTGAGTAAGTGTATCCGGTGTCATAATGATACTAATTATTATGACAGGAGACCATCCGTTTCATAATAGCTACTATCAAGGCCGGATAATATTTTGTAATTCCGGACATGTGAGTATTGCTATAGATGGTTGCTCTATTGAGGAGGTTATGGACATAGAGATGGTAAAGTGATCAGTTAAAATACTAGAGGGATATCTTCATTTGTATAGTTGTATTTTTAGCATAAGAATATCATCAGCTAGATATATGATATTTGTACCAGTTAGTCACTGCTATTAAAGTTGTTTCTTCGCAGTTACTCGTATAATAAATTTAGTGAAATCATTCCACATTATTAATCGATCTATTAATTGACCTTTGAAGCCATTCTTCATCTATGAATCAATTTTCAGCAAAGTAAAAACTAGTGAAATGCTGTCGAGGAGGCTGCTGTTAACAGTTGCAAAAATTCCAAAGGTATATTTTGTTTTTAGCAAAATTTTAATTTTCCTCAACAGTTGAATTCTGTAGTCGTCATAATTCATTAACAGTTCAAAATCGAAGAAGAATGGGAATAATTTTTAGACTTTGTCGAACAGTTTCGGAACAAGTGGTCGCTTCCGTGCAGCTGGTGCAGAAGTGTTGAAAATTCTAGAGGATCGTATACGTGGGCAAGAATCGACGATTAGCCTAGAGGAAACTGGCAAAGTACTTTCTATTGGTGATGGTATTGCCCGCGTTTATGGTCTCAAAAATATTCAAGCCGAGGAGATGGTGGAATTCGATTGCGGTATGAAGGTAATGATTCATTCTTTTGTGCTCAAAAAAGTTTTTAGATGCTGCAGGGATTTTCGAACTATTTTTTCCTTCTTTATCGTTCGATTCTTGGGGATAGAGCTCGTTAAGTTTGTTTGTATGCATCATTGCAAAAAGTCATCTAAACTGTAGGAATTTTGAAGATTGCTTTTTTAAAGGGTATGGCTCTGAATCTAGAACCAGATAATGTCGGTGTGGTGGTTTTTGGTAACGACAAAGTTATTCGAGAAGGTGATATTGTAAAGCGTACGGGGGCAATTGTTGATGTCCCAGTTGGAGAAGCATTGCTGGGTCGTGTCGTAGATGCGTTAGGTAATCCAATAGATGGTAAAGGACCAATAAATTGCAAAGAACGATCTCGGGTTGGTGTAAAAGCTCCAGGAATCATTCCTCGTATTGGTGTGCGTGAACCCATGCTTACTGGAGTGAAAGCTGTGGATTCTTTAGTACCGATTGGACGTGGACAACGTGAACTTATTATTGGGGATCGACAAACCGGGTAAGTTTTATTTTACTGATAAAATTTTTGATTTTATTTCTTCAGAGATGATGCAGTGGATGTTTGTAAAAGTTTTGATTCTTTATTGATCGGAATTGTAAGGTTTGCTTTCTAATCCTTGCTCTTCTTACTGAAGTGGAATTATCCGATAGAATCTTTGTTTACATAGGTAGCATTATATAAGGGTTAATTAGGTTCATCATTCGTTTCATTGTATTAGCATATTTAATGTGATTATAGTTATGACGTGATCTTTTATTAGGAAAACGGCAATAGCAATCGACACGATAATAAATCAGAAGCGATTCAATGAAGGTAGTGATGAAAAGAAAAAGCTTTACTGTATATATGTTGCTATTGGACAGAAGCGATCCACTGTTGCACAAATCGTAAAGCGGCTCACCGATACTGGTGCCATCAAATATACAATTATTGTTTCGGCCACAGCATCGGGTTATCTTTTGCTCATTTTTTAAATGTATTTTGATAATTTCGATGCAAATACGACCTGATTTTCGGAGGATTTTTGGAAATGAAAAGCAAATGCCAGCATTTCTTTTAGCAGTAATGTATAATGTTGTATTTCTTTTATTATTTTGAATAACATACAGATTACGAGGCGAATTGAATTCCTACGTAAATTTTGAGAGACTTATGGTTGCAGATGCCGCACCACTGCAATATTTAGCACCATATTCTGGCTGTGCAGTGGGTGAATATTTTCGAGACCATGGCAAACACGCATTGATTATTTATGATGATCTTTCAAAGCAAGCTGTGGCTTATCGACAAATGTCGCTGTTGCTCAGACGTCCTCCTGGACGTGAAGCATACCCCGGAGACGTTTTCTATCTTCACTCTCGCTTGTTAGAACGAGCGGCAAAAGTATATTTATTACTGCATTACTTTTCTCATAAAATTTGCTGTAAATAATTTTTTAAATTATAAAATTTTGGCAGACGAGCGGCAAAAATATATTTATTACTGCATTACTTTTCTCATAAAATTTGCTGTAAATAATTTTTTAAATTATAAAATTTTGGCAGATANTTACTGCATTACTTTTCTCATAAAATTTGCTGTAAATAATTTTTTAAATTATAAAATTTTGGCAGGCGAACGGCAAAAGTATATTTATTACTGCATTACTTTTCTCATAAAATTTGCTGTAAATAATTTTTTAAATTATAAAATTTTGGCAGATATCTCAAATTATTTTTCAAAAATACTATTTTGATTATTTTTTGTGTTTCACTTAACTTTTAAGGAAGCTTGTTCAACTCAGATGGCTAATGATCTCCATGATTTTACTTTTAAGTTCCTAACTTTCATTTTTTGTATCTTCTTATGTAACTGAGCTTCATAAACTTTCATCCATTTGCACGCGATAATTTTTCCAGATGAATGATTCTCATGGAGGTGGCTCACTGACAGCACTGCCAGTTATTGAAACTCAAGCAGGCGATGTTTCCGCGTATATCCCCACCAATGTAATTTCAATCACAGATGGGCAAATATTTTTGGAAACGGAATTGTTTTATAAAGGTATACGGCCGGCGATCAATGTTGGATTATCGGTTTCGCGAGTCGGTTCAGCTGCACAGACAAAGGCGATGAAGCAGGTCTGGTCGCGAAATGCATCCGCAAATAAATGACTTTTTCCTACTTATCATTTTGGGATTTAACATCTTCTCTTTAAAATCAGGAAATTGCTGATTTTATTAGCTTATGCACTTAACACTTTGTTCTAGCAATAACGAATAAGATTTATTGGTAAATAAAAAAAAAAAAGGGGCCAAATTAATGAAAATCAAATTCAAGTATGATCTTTCATTACTTTAAATATCCGTGTTCTGACAATTAGATCAAAAAAATGTGATCGCATATCGTTCTAAATATATTTATAGTTTATAATTTGTTGTGTTTGCTCACTAAAATATACAGCTAAATGAATATCTAAATCTCATTACTAATCAATCGCAATCAGAAATGGGTAACTAGCATTATAGCATAAAAATGATTATACTGAATTCTGCAGTACTTTTACTTAACAATATAAATGAGTTAAATTCATTTGCATGGTTACAAAATTGCTCCATATTCTGACAAGTAACATTTCATGCTTTACCTTTAGGTGGCTGGTTCGATGAAATTGGAGCTGGCCCAATATCGTGAAGTAGCTGCATTTGCTCAGTTTGGTTCCGATTTGGATGCGGCTACGCAGCAACTGTTGAATCGTGGTGTACGTTTAACGGAACTCCTCAAGCAGGGACAATATGTACCAATGGCTATCGAAGAACAGGTATTAGTTTTCTTCTCTATGTTGGCATGTCCAAGACACTCCAAGCCATTGAATCAGCGATTTTGAGTTATCCAAGGGTTTTCAATTTTAATATCTTAATATAGCACTTCGTGTTAATGTTGCTTAAAGAACTCTTTTTCACTTTTACTATGCAGAGAGGTATGTAAATGAAATGTGCTTGTAAGAAATATGAAGCATTTCCAGGTGGCCGTAATTTATGCAGGCGTTAAGGGACATCTCGATAAATTGGATCCATCTCGTATAACCGTTTTTGAAAAAGAGTTTCTAACTCATATTCGGCAGACACAGCAAGAATTGCTGAAAACGATTCGTGAAGAAGGGCAAATAACTCCACAGACTGATGCAAAATTAAAAGACCTAGTAAGCTCGTTTATAGTTAGTTTCAAACAGTAGATTATGGAATGCATCGTTGTTTACATTATAAACTAATGGAGTCTTTTTCCTGCCATATAGATTAATTTATAATTAGTTAGCCATTATGTTTAGCGAGAGACATTTGTTATATCCAGAGTGTTTTTCACATTTTGATGTTCTAACTATTACGATGAAACAAATTCTTTGTGCCTCAATGATAAAATTATAAACTTTTGTAATATCCTGAATTTTGCAATTTATAATTCGTGGAGATATTATCTCGTAATGTAACGTTGAGTCATTATAGTACAGAGAATTTTGAAAATTGGTTAAAATAATACAGAGAATTTTGAACTTGAGGTTTTCATTTATATCGGTTTATAAAGTATGCTGAAGTAGGAGGAGCTATGCTTGTTGCAACGCGATATGCTTATGGGGTTTTTTCTCAAAGACCATGAAGATGATAGTAATCTCTGATATATATGTATATATATATGCTAGTTGGCTGGCTGAATGATTTCTTTTATTTTAATTTTTTCTTTTATATTAACAAGAGATACCACTGCAATGATGAAGAAGGTGATAACTAATGCCAAACCTAATAAAGTTTTGTTTGTGGTTAATAATAGTAACATTTAATCGAGTGTATAACATATAAATTGTGCATAGCACTTTCATTAAAGCGAATAAATTAAGGAATTCTTAAATAATAATTATTGAGTAAATATGGTAAATTTGTCCCTAACTTACAATTTATATTATATTTAATGGAGTCCGATCACATATCAACCATGTTACAATCACAAAATATTGTCATCAAAGAGTAATATGCAGATGGTATAAATGATCCTTGGTTGGATATCTGATACTTTTCAGATGTACACTTTTACTAATCATAAATTAGTCTGTCTGGTGTCGTTCAATGGCCCACTGTATGTATATTCAATAAGATGATTCAGTCAAATGCGATATATAATAACTTTGATAGCTTTTCGTTTTTACATGATTGATGATGATATGGAGTATATAACAAATGTAACAAAAGCTTCATTATCTTCAGTAACAAATAAACAACTTACTAAGTGATTCAGAAAGCACTTTCTGAAACAACTTTAAACAGTTCTCGAGGCTGAAAATACAGAAACAAATCAATGTCAATTATTGCTAACAATGAACTGACACGGTTACACGATTATCGAAGAACAGAAATATCATGTCAAACTATTTGAGAAGTCACAAAAGCTTCCGAGAATATTCCCATCGAGTTCTCTCATACTGAAGCAACACTATTCGTTACCACTTGTTCAATAGAATTATTGAACAATGAATGGCACGAACTTGGAAGTATAATTAGAATAATGGGATTCAATTCCATTATTCTGATTATACAGTACCATGTAATTTGTTCCATATCAATCACAATCAGCCAGATCTCAATTAGGCATCCAACGCTAATAAGTCTATTAAGATTGACATATGACACGATCATACCAATTTTCACATATCTTACCACACTTATACCAGCCTATTATGATTGACATATAACACGAGCACCTCAATTCTCAATGTCTCAACAATTCCTACATATTTTACCACACACTTCTACGAAATGGTTCATCTACTTGTCTAACCGTAATCGGTTAGGCCTAGAATTACCCTCTAGAATGCAGTATTTGGACCACTCAGATAATTCAGTATAGCTCACATGTTAAGTTTGATTATTAGTTGAAATATATTAAGAAGGAGGATGGATTCAAAATACAATAACAGCCGTAAATTACTTCAAAATTTGAATAGGCAAACTGAGTTAGTACTCTCCAAAGACATGTACCACAAAGTCTGTTTCTATTAAGTTATCAACCCTAGGATAATCAGGGAATAAACTAATTTAACTGTGATTAAAATACAGTTAGTTATTGGCTCCAAAACCAAATAATCGCGCAAGATCAAATAGAAGTCAAATATTTAGCAAAAATCTTGAAAGTCTCCTCCTCTTATTACATTTTTTTTGAACTATCAAGAATGAATAATATCATTCTTTTTTTCATGAAAAGGTAAGATAAATAAAATACTGCTAAATCCAGAAAATTTGACAAAAAACGACACAATGACGCTATAAAACGATACATAATTAAATTGGAGCATAAACTGCGCCTGGACTAAACTACAACCAGAACTCCACAAAAAATTATGCTTTGAGGTACTAACCATCAAAATAACAAAATTGATCAAAAATAAATAATCAAAAAACCCCAACTGTGGGCATTATAAAATGCGGCAGAAAAAAACAAAATGAGAATCATGATAATGTGAATGAGCTGTAAAAAATTCACAAATTAAAATGAATTCATATTAACATCAGCTGAGAAATCATCACTGCCAAATTCTCGTTTTGATGCAGGACCGCCGGTGGCATCACCTGGTCGTTTAGCACCTCGAGGTGTAGTTGCTCCACGACTGCCTCGACCTCCTGTACCACGACCTCGGCCTGCGGAACCACGTGGCTGAAATCCGCCTCCCTGAAAACATTGGCATAGGGAATTATTACTATTTACGCATACATTTTAACTTAACTTGCATGAGGATAAAAACCTTACAGTAAAAAGAATAAAAATTTGATAATAAAATCTAATTCAGGCTTTTTATGCATGTAAACAAAAGACATCACCAACCAATCGTTTTTCAGAAAAAGTTAGATAAAATCACAGAAATCATAGTGACTGTCAGAAACACTTAACCCATAGCAACCAAATTATGTGTGCACTTCATTAAAATTGCACTATATTATTAATCCGTCGCACCTATTCTTAATTATGGTAATTACCCATTAACTAAAACATCCTAAAATTTTGGTATTACAATTCCATTTAATCAATTCTAATCTTTGCAACATTACCAACATGTTTGCTGAAAACGAAACCTGACGAGTGATGCCAATTTGGTCTACCTAGAACCAACTTATCCAAATTTTTTTAAATCTCATTTCAAATGAGAACTCAAGCTACACATTATCAAAATACCAAACTTGCTCAGTACCGAAAACAAATGTCACATAATTATAGCATTTTATGTTCTTCAAAAGACCAATTCAACAAACGACAAACAATGCTTTTTTACGCAGCTTAAGAGATTTAATGAAGAACTAGACTTATATCTATAAACTTGAACTGTTGCTTTTCCATTTTACACGAATATTGTTTATTCAACTAAAAACGATGACTTTCATATAGTCTCAACCTCGACCGCATATACGTCTAAAGGCATTAACTATAATGTTTAGAAAGCTCCATCTAAAAAGCATACTGGCATGCCACCTCGACCTCCTCGGCCTCCCATCGGCGGTGTACCATACCCGTAACCATAAGGGTCAGGACCATAACCATAAGCATCATAACCATATCCATAAGCACCTGGAGGTGCACCGTAACCATACAGTTCTTCATAGCCCGCTGAAACATATTACTTATTTCATAACTGTAAGATTTAGATTTAGTGCCAAGAAATAATATTGTCGATTTTGAAATATGCATGGAAATCATGAAATGAAAACTTAAACATTACCGTACGGATCATAACCGCTGTAACCAAAATCAGTTGATCCACCAAAACCGCCACGTCCAAAACTTGATGTACCACGTCCTCCTCGTATGCCACGACTAAAGCTAAAATCACCGAATGCACCGCGCAGACCACTAAAACCTCGACCGCGTCCACGCATCATTTTTTTCTTATCGCTTTGGGGTTTCGCTAGTGAAATATCAATTGCGATTCCTTCCAATTCCGTACCATTGAGTGCTTCCATCGCCTAAACATATTTTAAAATGAATCAGCATCGCATAATATGAAATGTTTAACAATTAATCGTACTCATCAATAGCTGAAAACCGAAAATAACCTTGATAGCAGGTTCCCTTTCCATAAAATGAATGAAAGCATAATCACGAATTTTTTTTGCTCGATCAACTTCACCGTAAGCCGAAAACATTTCTTTAAGCTGCTCTTCAGTAACCGCCTCTTTCAAATTCCGTACATACAATACTTTCACTTTTGCCATCGTCTCTTCATCTGGTTCCTCCTGCTGTTCAGCCCAATCTACTACCAAATCCGAATTCCATGGTCGCAGCTTAAGATAAGAAAATTTTTGTAGTAGTGAAACATCAGTAAAATGAGTTTAGAGAAAGAGAAGCTGAAAAATTGATTGCCACTATCGACGGGCTCTGCTGCTTTAAAGTGACATATTTACTATGCAAAACTGGGAATTCAAAGTATCAGTTTTTATTATCAACTATAAAGATTGTCAGAAATAATTTATTTCAAAAAACACTACCTTGCCAGCATGAATCTTGCGCTTTGCGTCTGATGCGGTCTTGTGATCACAGAAATCAAGGAAACAGAAGCCACGATTTTTGCGGCTTTCCCCTGCATCAGGACTTGAATAAATTATGCAGTCTACCACACCCTCTGAAATTTTATTAATTAAGATAAAAATAAATCAAATATGAAGGGAAATTCCCTAAGAAAAGTGAGACGGTGAAGAGAGAACTGCTTACCTGGAATGGTACGAAATGAATGAAAACGGAGAAACTTACCGGAAGATGTACAAAAGCGGTCTTCAGAAAAGCCAGGATGATCGCAAAGTAATGCACCCAGCTGTATTGCACAGATACTAGGTAAAAAACGGACACAACACCATCAGCTCCAAAATCAAAAAGTCCTTCCCACCAGAAAAGCCAACTATTGAAAATGTGTGAGAACGAGATTTGGTACCACTTTTCGGGCCAAAATTTACCTGTGTGTTCTTTAAATTCCGCAAGAATTTCCTCTTTTGACTTCGATTTTGGAATGTTCCCAATAAACAGTCGAGTGTTGGCAACGCTCACGTTCACTTTCAGATTTTTTCCGGGCATTATTTCGTAACCATCAAACTAGAAACAGAGATCAGAACAAATGCAGCTGTTTTTGCCAAATTTCTCTTTTTTTTCATGCTCTAAAAATTCAGAATTATTTTTTCCAGAAAGTGCTCAAAATTTTCCAAAATGAGCTTTTCAAATTTTTATCCCACCGGAAGGCCTTGCGTGATTAGGATAGACAGGTGAAAAAAGACAGAGATGAAAGAGAGAGAGAACTGAAAGGTAATAAACCGCAATAGAGGAACAAAATTATAAAGGATAAGTAATCACTTACAACACACTCAAAACTTCGTGTTAATCATTAGAACCTAAGAGATTTTCTATTTTCAAATCTCTCTATACATTCACACCTTTCCAAGACAACAACCATTAGCAACTTCTTGACTTATGAAATGAATAAAACTTTCCACTCAAAAGGATATTTGATAAGTTCAGTCACGCGATCAATACTTTTTCTAAGTTGCCGAATCAACAACTACCAGCATTCAGTACAGAAACGCAACCTCAAGATGGGAATAATAACTAGAACATGCGCAGTAGAACATATCTTCAGAATCTCCAAGCAAACTGAAGGATAAAAACCACAAATCTAAGCTGCCTAGATCATCAAACTGCACTCAGTTATGTCACATCCAACCAAAAAAACTCACGGCTAAAAGAGGTATATGGACAGTCTTAATATGGACACAAGCATTTTCTAAGCATGCAACCGGAAAAAGCAACTCCTCAGCCGAACCGAAACCAAGAGAATGAAACGAGTCGGTGAAATCCTACAACTGCCGCATAATCAGAGGATAGATACTGCTAAATCTAATCAATCTGCGATATAAAAGACTTCAAAATCCTCAGTATGCTCTTCCACCGTCAAAAAAAAAAACCTGCCATCAGTACGTAACGATAAGATAATCAAAAGTAAAGTCAATAACTTTACTTCTCGAAGTCTGAAGATGATCGCACACAATAACTGATAAAAACAAACAGATAAAAATCAACAGAGAAAAAAATGTTGGCTGCTGCTGCTAATTTTTATTAGTTTCCGCAATCATTGTAAAATGATACCAAAAACAGTAGCAGATCTGTATTTATCTTCACAAAGAAAAAAGAAAAGACAAAAAATGTGAACAAATTTGCACTTATTGCCGATATTTTGTTTTTATATAAACAAACCTTTTATATTATTTGTCTCTTAAACAACAAGTTCCAAAATAAAATGCTGCAGCAGCCAACTCGAAGATCATAAAAAGTACTCTACCTTTTTAGCAGCCTCATAGGCTGATGTCTTATCGCAATATGTTAGAAAGGCGTAGCCACGATTTCTTCCTGTTAATGGATCCATCATAAGCCGCAGATCCCAAATCTTTCCCATATCTTCGAAAAGTGTTATTAAAGCGTCTTCGTAAACTTCTTTCGGAATCTTGCCAATATAAATCTAAAATAAAACATGAATATAATAAACACAAATTCTTAACCGCAAACGATTTCGTTTCTAAAAAATTCAGCGCAGATGAGAAAATGAATGAATTTTGAATGAAGACCTCGTGTCCGGATCCTTGTGGACCTGCTGCTGATCCATCCCAATCTGGTGGTGGTCCACCATATTTTCGCTGACCGATAGTCACTTCCAGATTGTATCCTGTCCGATCTAGAATCTCCTTAATTTTTTCAACTGAAGGTCCATTGACCAATTTTTGCGAGAGAGCAACGTTGGCTCCCAGCTGTCGAACTTTGTCACGAAAATTGCGCATCACTGACATTAAAAACTGAGCTTTATTTTGAACGCCCATGAGTTTTGATTCTTTCACCTGAAGCAACTTCTTCTAAAATTTTTTTCTCAGAATCCCGTCGATACATCATACTAATGGTACTATTGATTATGTCATTTGCAGGAAACCATTTATTCTATTATAGCTAATGTATTTTTTAACCTCTTTAATGATGAACAAGGCGTGTTCAAGTGGAAGGGAGCGAAGCATTTCAATTGCACGATCGTCAAGTTCTTGCGGTGACATATCAGTCGCTTCATATAACTCAATCAGTGCCACAGCTACTTTTGGCTTCACACTCTGTGCTCTTAAACCCTTGTAAACTTCATTCTCAACAAATTCCGCTTCTTCAATTTCTGCTACAGCATGCGCATCTTCCGTTTCATCCTGAAATGTGATATCATTTCATAATTAACACGATGATGAAAAACTTATCAAAAGTGCAACTTCATATTAACTTCTTGATCATCTGCATAACTTCCACAAACATTCTATAAACCACTGCTACTCTTACAAGAAAAATTTTTTGGAAAATAACTTACATCCCCAGATGCTCCAACTATATTAGCTTTATCCATCTTAATATCAGAATCGCCTTTCTTCACTTCATCACCATTAGCTGTCGTTGCTTCGTCTTCGTCGTCGTCTTCTTCTTCCTCTTCTTGTTCGTGTTCTTGCTCTTGTTCTTGATACTGTTCTTGCTCTTGTTCTTGCTCCTGTTCATATCCATGTCTGTGTTCTAGTCCTTGTTCCTCTACCTGCTCTTCCTGTGTTCCGGGTTCTTCATCCAGAATTTCCTGATGAAGCGAAAAGAAAATCGTAAAAAGTTGCAGAAAAAAAAATAGAAGTTGGATATTTTTATAAACAACTTACAGTGGTAATAAGATGTAACTAAATTTAACAAACTGTTTGGGAACTGGATTTCGTAAAAACTTCAAATCAAATAAAAACTCACATCGGCAGATGTTTCCATTCTCAATTCAGTCATGGTATTATCTTCCCCTTCTTTTTCTTCTTCCTGAAGCGATTATTATTTGCGAATAGAAAGAAAGATAAAATCCTGTCACAACAGCACTGAACTTGAAGGCAATCTTTGCTATCTGTATAATGTTGCCAGATGCGCCCATTTACATAAAGTTTGACAAATAGCACATCTTTAAGCTTTGAAATAAACAAAGTTAATCACACAAAATATTGGCATGCGAAGCAGCATGACACCGATTCATAAATCTTTAAGCATGCTTTTCAATTAGCACTGAAAACTCCGTTAAGAAAAACTCAAAGACTGACTGAGACCATATCTCAATCATTTTCATCACTACTTATTTTGCGAAAATCCGAAGTGTTGTTGCTTAATCACGTAACCATATATGAAAATAATAAAAGTAATATAACTAGTGTAAGTATCTCCTTAATCTAGCTGCATTTAAAAATCCTATAAGCAAAATCGAAGTGAAGATATGATCTGGGAACCGAAGAATTTAATCATTCCTCTGAAAGAGATTCTTCGACTTCTCGTCCGCATGTGAAATTTAACGCGACATCACTTTCCTCGGGACATAGCGACATCTCAGTATAGTATGATAAAGATGAAACAAATACAAAAAAAAATGCATCAACTCCGCATAGCAATACTAATCACATCCTAAGCTAATCAAGCAACATTGTCAGTCCTGTGAATTCTAATCTGCCTATGTTTTGAAGTCATAACTTATCCCAATCTCCTGTATCCTTAAACTGATATAGGCATGCATGAAGGATGCAGTGTAAATGCATAAAAATTAAAGATCACAAAGAATTGGAAAAATATGGACAATTGATTATACAGAAATACCGAAAGTTTGAAGATTAGAATGCTTCGACATTGATAGCTTATTTGAAAGTGTGATTCCGAAGCAAACTTAAAAATTAAATAAAAGCCAAAAATTCGAACTTNGATTCCGAAGCAAACTTAAAAATTAAATAAAAGCCAAAAATTCGAACTTGTGCAACTGTAGTAGCAATTCTTTCTTCAGCTGCATTTTCTTCTTCCTCTGTTGGTGCGACAGCTTGTTCAACATCATCTTCTGCACATGTAACAGGTGCGGCAACTTGTTGCTGCTTTCGTGGACGACCACGGGCCCCCTTTTTCTTCATCGTTGTAGCAGATGAAAGTTACGGTTTAGAAAGCGATACACACAAAGCGAATAATAGTAACAGCTTGCTGATGTAAGAAAAATCTTTGAAAACAATAACTGATGTACTTTTTGCACGTGACTGGGAACCCCTGGAATAGTAATAAAGAAAACATGCGAGAACATAAACAAATGCCTAATTAGATAGAATTGCGCTTAGTAAAAGAGTGCTGTTTATAACGTACAGAGCAATTTAACGTATATCGTAGGAAGAAAAAAAGAACGTTTGATCAGTGATGACTTTGGGGATTGGCAAATTACCGTAAACCTGCCTTGAAACGTGAAAACTGCGAGAAATGCTCAGAAGAATATTTCATTTGGCAGTGACACTTAGATGAACTATTCATGAGAAAGCATACTGTACCCATAATTTACCCAGCAGCAATCCCTCCAATCACAACATGAAAATACCGCCAGGGCGAAAAAACAATGAGTCATCGGACATGCGCGACGCGTCGCGCAATCGCGCAACTTCCCGAACAGGAATCGCGTTGTATCACCATGATCGGATCTTTGTGCAAATCTCATTCCATTCTCTTTTAATTCTCTTGTTGCTCAGTTTGCAGTATAAATGCAGCGCATTTAGCAAAACTACACACTACACTTTATACTCTACATAGCCTGCTGCATTTATCCTTCCTTGCTCTCTTTTCGTTACGATCACGAGATTTACTGCAAATCCTGAGATTTACCGGAAATCCTGAGATTTACCGGAAATCTTGAGATTTATTGGAAATCCTGAGATTTACTGGAAACCTTCAATAGTACACTTTTATACTCGGAACAGAACTTTATCAGTACCTCATCAGTCGCTTTATGATGCCATATTGGCTGATTACATTGATTACTAAATGAAAATTTAAACTTCAGAATAATTTTCAGAATAAAATGTATGCAATAAAATGAGCAGAAGCTAGAGTATGAAGTGATACATAGAGAAAGCATTGTGATGAAAAGCGGGAAACTGATAAAATGTAAGCGAAAGGTCATTGAATGCTTTTAAATTAGGTGAAAATCAATGTGAAACAGTAGCCAGTGGGCAGAGAGTGTTGCAAAATTATGTTATTATGGAGAAAAAGTCCACCGTAAGTCATAACTTCGGAAGGTTACTGTAGGTCATAGGTCGTAATTCCTAGCTCTCATGTATGGGATAAGTATGTAATGTTGTGGGTAAATTTATTATGCACTTGCTTTTTTTTGCAGTATTGCTTTTTCTGTAATGATAATCATTTCTGCACTCATTTTTATCTCTGATTGCAAATGCTTGTCTGATAAGCTCGCAATCTTTGCACCATTATCGTATCTCTGAGTGCTAAAAGATCGTTGTATGCTTCCTTATCATTATCAGTTTTCCAGCTTTTATGCTTCCATATCCTTATCAGTTTTCCGGTTTCTGCTACTGCTGCTCCTGCTGTTTGAAACATCATTTCTAAATGCATATCCTATATTTCTTTCTCAAACTTGTTTAATTTACAATTCAATTTATTTATTTTAATAATTTTGATGTGACATGTCACTGTCTGTTTCATTACTGTATAAATGAGAGTGCCTTCCGCTTTCAAAAAATTATTGAAAGATTGCATTTTATTTAATGACACTAATTAAATTCGCATTATTGACTCATTTTAATTGGAATGAGTCATCGTAAAATTGCTTGCCAACTTTGCTTTCGACAATTGCCCATCATAGATATTGATATCTGATATTTCAACAATCCAACTACATTTACTCTCGTCATTTTCTGTCTGCTGTTCCTGCAAAAACAAAAAAAAATGTATTCCAAAAAAAGCTCATTTTTAGCTTAATAACTTTTTCGTTTATTTTCATGCTTGGCTAATATTTAATGCTTATTTATGAATAGTCACTTCTAGATTACAACAGATTAAAATACTTTTCTTCAATGAATATTTGAGTAATCAATAGTTTGTAAGTTGTCTGAATTAATTATTGAGGATAAAAGGATGCGCCTATAGGAACTTTTCAAATATATGATAGATTTGTTTTTTTTTTTTTTTTTTTTTTTTTTTTTTTTTAA
>JARVGP010000998.1:0-24499 GCA_029876185.1 Mansonella ozzardi
TTATTATTATTATTATTATCATTATTATTATTATTATTATTATTATTATTATTACTGTTTTCCTCTAAACTCAAATGGAAATGTTTTTAAAAATTTATTAGCATCAATAATAATAAAACATTGCATAAATGAATTTCAAATGATCGAATGACAAAAATGAAATGAAATGGTTCTTAGTGTGTAATAGAGTGGACAAATAATATGAGAAGGTCATTTGCATCAATGACCCTCAATAAATTCAAAAGGTTATCCATCCATATTGATGTGCTCAACGATGAAAAATCTTTCTCAAAAGAGAGAGAGACAGAGAGAGAGGGGGAAAGAGAATGAAAAGATAAGTACAGGAAAAGAATAAAGAAGAGAAAGAGAGAGAGAGGAAAAACGGTAGAAAATTACAACGAAAAGAAAAATCTTTACGGAAATGTACATTAAATAGGTTTCTTTGAAATGTTTGATATGTATATATGTGTATTTTATGTATATGTGTATGTGTGTGTATGTATGTATGTGTGTGTTGTATGTACATATATATGTATATAAGTATATATGTATGTATGTATATGTGTATGCGTATGTATGTATGTATGTATGTGTTGTATGTACATATGTATATATATAAGTATATATGTATGTGTGTATGTATGTATGTACATATATATAAGTATATATGTATGTATGTATGTGTGTATGTGTGTGTGTGTGTGTGTGTGTGTGTGTGTGTGTGTGTGTGTGTATACATACATCTGTGTATGTAAGTTGAGAGTTTTCGTGCTATAAAAATTTTTGCGTTTTGCCTTTTCACTTCTTTTTATCCAACATTTCATTTTATTTGGTTTGCAAAAGGGGAAATTATTCATTTTGTTTCCATTTGAAATTTTTTAAAGTAAAAAGTATAAAATGCATAATTATTAGTTCAATGTATTTCAATGATATAATTGTTAAAAGTTGGAAAAGAAAAGAAAAATTTCAAAGATTGGAAAAATAAATGAAAAAAAATTTTTGTATAAATAATTAAATTTCTTCGTTTTATTTCTGTTATTGCTCTTTTTTCTTTTTTCCAGTATTATTTACGCGAATAAATTACGACGTTTGTTTGTTTGTTTATTTGTTTCTTTGTTTGTTTATTTTTGCTTCTAATTTTTATTGATTAGAATTTTGATATTTTCATAAATTTCAATGAATTTGATTTTTTATTTATTTTTTTTTTTGGTGTGTTGAAAAAAAGAAGAGAAAAAATCAGCAAATTATTGGAACAAGCTCAATATATTCATATCTGATCAACGTATTTTTGACGTTATTCAAGACAATACGAATTACGTTTGCATTAACGGATTCCTTCAAAGAAATATTATTTACTATTATTTGTTATTACTACTCTATTATAGTTACTACTACTAGTACTACTATTACTACTACTAGTACTATTACTACTGCTACCGCTATTATTGCTACTACTATTACTACTACTATTACTAATTATTAATTATTTTATTTTAATTCTTCCTATCTTCCCTCTCTATCTCTTCCTGCCTTTTTTTTCACTTTTGTATTTTATTTTTCTATCTTCCACTTTAATACAAAATTAAAATTATTTTTTCATCAGATCTTTTCTTCTCAACAAATTTTATTTTTCCTATAACATATAATTGTTACTGCAACAACAACAACAACAATAACAACAAAAAAACAGCGATAACAACAACAACAACGACAACAACAACTAAATTAATAAATAGTATTACTGTTATTGCTACTACTGCTACTATTATTATTACTACTACTGGTATTTTTACTTTACTAGTAACAGTAACAATAGCCTGATTTAACTGTAATAGGTTACTACTCATTGTGACCCATATCAATTAATTAAGCTAATATATGCTGTGATTGATAGATATTTGCATATTATTTCTTGTTTCTTTGCTTATTTTTCCGAAACTAAAAGATCAAAACTTTTCGAAAGTTTCTATTTTCGCATTTTGACAAGATCTGGTATCCATTTACGGAACATTCCATATCATTATTATTATCACTGCTATTGTTATCATTCTTCTTTTCGACATCCTTTTTATTTTGCACTAATCTCGACCATTCACACTGCTACAATCCTATTTACTTCGATTATTACTGACAAAAATAAAAAAGGAATCAAAAATACAGTATTGTTTCATGCAATAATTTTTCTTGCTGTATTTCAATTTTGCAACGAACATTTTCGATCTCTTAATTTACAAATCACTTTGGAAATTCGCTTATCAGTGCTGAGTAATTAGCAATCAATTCTACACATAAGTAAGTAACAATACATCAAAACGTTACCATCTTGCATCATAACCGCTCCAACATCATCATCTACGGTAACGCTGTTTCCACAAACCGTTGCTGCAACATTTGATAGCCTAAATCAACCACAAAATTTCTGCAATACATCATCATCAGCATTTTATCCGCTGTCAGGAGGAGGATACACAACGACAACATTGATACCAACCTGTGAAGCACAAGGAACATTTGTGAATCATCCTAACGCAAATATTTCTACTAGAATTTATTTTCGTCAACAGTATTCTAATTTTCAACCTTCTGCTACAGCTGCTGTAGCAGCCGCTACTTTAATTTCTGATAATATTGTTAAAAATACTGGTATTACCGGTATTCCACTTAACATTGGTAATAAACGTAAATCATCAACGATTTACGGTAATACAACAGATAGCAAATTATACCGTAGCAATAATCATTTTGCTACCATATCTGAACTACTACCATCATCTACAACATCAGTGAATCCGAAAAAAACGTATCTGAAATTTGACGATAGTCAATTTTCCGATACTAGATCGGAAATCCCACCAACAGCTCATTCATTTGTAGCCGCATGTATGGCAGCATCACCTATCAGACCGATAATTGGTCAGCAGCAATCACAACAACAACTTATTATCGCTACTGATATTAGCAATCGTCATCAGTGTCGTAATCATCATCAGCAACAACAACAACATCATCATCATCATCATTATCATCATCGTCGTTCGAACGTCAACGAGCAATCATCTCGAATCGCTGTCACATCATCATCATCATCATCATCAACTGTTCTCAGTCTACAAGAATCTACCTATAATAGACGACAACATTCATCTATGGATCAAGTGCGACATTCGCAACAATCACAATCGCAACAAGAATCACAGGAACAAATGGTATTAGCTCTAGTGGATAATACCATAAATACTCCAGTATATTAATACTAAAATACTTATCATTCACAGTATATTACTAAAATACTTCAAAAATTCCCAAAATCAAATCCAGTCAATTTTTTTTTTGCAAATTTAGTATTAATTTATTTATGAAAATTTGTTGATTAAATTTAAGCTTCTAACATCATCATATCATCATATGTTATTTTTTTTTCAGGTTCGGAAATATAATTGTCCTATTAAATTTCTAACTTAATCTTAATTGAATAAATTTTTGCAAATTCTTAGCTAACTAATTATTGGTATAATGATAAACATAGCTAGTGTACTGAATGAATAATGATTCTGATAATTTAACTTAACAATTCCTAATGGAAAAAGTTTATTCCATTCGAAAATAACTTTTTTTTGAGGGAGAAAATTTTAAGCTAATAAAAAATTCATTTATTTCATTTAAATAAATGAATTTATATGTGTGTGTGTGTGTATGTGTGTACATCTATGTATATATATATATATATATATATATGTGTATGACGTCAGTTAACTGAATTTTCAGTTGAAAACTGCATAGTTGAGAAATTTGCGCTTTTTTTTCTTCAAATTCAAGAATATCATTTATTAGTGATGATATTAGAAATATGTCCAGTTAGATAGGGCGAATTGATTGACCATATAGGAAATGATTAATCCAATAAAATAAAAAAGATAATAATTTTATAAATTTTGAAAGATTAAAATTTTTAGATCCAGATATTTCCTTCATTTATCTATCAAATGAATAACCGTAGGAATGAAAGCAATCCTTTTTTCTTCTTTAGAAACAAATGAATTGGAAGAGAGTGAATTTAAATTGAAATTTGTTTTTTCTTTTTCAGGCATCAAATTTGCTTGTTTTGGGTAATGGTTCAACAGCTAGCAGTACTGGTCCAATTAATACATTTGCATTGGATATTTCGGCTTGCACCCAACAACAACCAAATTCCGTATTACGTGTTATCATCGAGAATATGCTGTATCCGGTAACTCTCGATGTGCTTTATCAAATATTCTCCAGATATGGCAAAGTTCTTCGAATTATTACATTTAATAAAAATAGTTAGAATTTTTTCCTCTTTTTTTTTCTTTGAACTTTTAATACACAAATATATCTTATTACAACAGATCAATATAAATTAATCGACAAACATTTGATATCAAAAATTAGCTACCGCGGTGCAAAAATAAATAACAAAATATTACTTTCTCTGGTAATAGCAAAACAATTATTCATTGTTTTTATTCTTTTAATTATGCAAAAAGCATAAGATATAGTTGTATAGCAGATGGATTATGTTATCATAATAAAAATCTCGTTAACATTCTAAATCATCTATTTTTTTTCCAGTCGGAATGAGTAGACACAGCTGCACATACACACATTAGTTAAATTATCCAAATTAATTTTTTCTCTTCTATAAGGGATGCTTCATAATATATAGCATAGAAATCGTTTTAATTAATTATTTCTTTGAACAGTTTAATCATTAGCTTTCGTTATCTATGAACGAGTTTTAAAATACGGAAAAAAAAGTAGACCACCAAGAAAGAATAATAACAATGGTGAATTAGTTTAATTAATTAGAAAGTTTGCTTAAGCACATGGCTAAAAACTTTAACCTTTCATTAATTAATATTCATTTAATGAATATATTCTTATCATGAAGAATTTTAATGAATTAATTTAATTAAAGTAAGTGAGAAGCAATATTTCTTGTTGTGTTTTTTTTATTTCAGATACATTTCAAGCATTGATACAACTTAGTGAAGCAAATAGCGCCCAACTAGCACGACAATCATTAGATGGCCAAAATGTTTACAATGGATGTTGTTGTCTTCGTATTGATTACAGCAAACTTGCTACACTTAACGTTAAATATAACAATGATAAAAGTCGTGATTATACCAATCCAAATTTACCATCCGGTGAATTAACACTTGAACAACAACTTAGTCTTGGTTTGTTTTTTTTTTTCGAAGTAAAAAAAATTAGACGAAAATATTTTGTAGCGTCGAACTGTTAGGAATCAGATGGCTATAAGTGTGTTTACAGTAAATGTAATTTTGCTTTTGTGTATTGATTGTAGCTCAATAAAACCTTATAATAGAATTTACAAATAAAAATTATGACAAAATAAAATTTAATTAAAAATTAGTAAGTGAAATATAATTAAGTTATCTGTGATTTTATGCAAACTTTTTGCAATTAATTAAATTCATTTGAAATTTTAGTGACTGTTTTTTTCTGTTTTTTTTTTTTTTTTTATCCAATAATTAATTCACTTATTCATTTTGATGATAAAATGAAGAAAAAAAATATTAATAATAATAAATGGAAATTAAAAAACTTTATCACTTTCAGATTTCTCTCTTTCTTTCTCCTTCTCTCTTTGTATGCATTTTGAATTAATGTTATTTTTTCAATATGTTGATAACAATCTACGATTATCACTGTGAGAATATTTTCAGTATCAGCAGCAACAGGTGGACAAATGGGTCCAGCAATTGCAACACTTGTGCAATCACCATTTGCATTTCCATTTGGTGCAACAAATCCACAATATGCTTTTCAACAACAAGCTGCAGCATTTCCTCAAGCTGGTATATTTGAAAAAAAAGAGATATTTTTGAAATTCAAAAAAAAAAAATTTAATTTTTTTTTTCTTTTACAGATGCATTAGCATCACCAACTGGAATTTCACCATTTCTTACTGGTTTAACAACAACACTTGCATCCGGTGCAACAAGTCCGGTAACAGCAAATGCTGCAATGATTAATGCTACCGCTGCAGCATTACGTTTTCCACATGTTAATGTCCTGAATATATCATCTGTTATACTTGTCTCAAATCTTAATGAAAATGTTAGTATTATTTTATTTTCAAAAATTTTTTAATTTTTCTTTTTTTTTCTTTTTTCAAATACTTAGCTACATTGAAATACATTGAACTTTTTGTAACTCTCATAATTTTACCTTTTCTTTTTCTTTTTTTTTTTCCATACTTGTCAATAATTTGACTTTAATTTATCTATAAATAATAAGTGACATTTAATCGTGTTGAATTAATCGTTCCTCTTGTTTAGTGAAAAACCTTTCATTTTGGAATATTTTTTCGAAATTTTTAAAAAAATGAAACCAAAAAAAAATTCCTTTCGAAATCCATAATTAATTTCTTAGATATTAAAAATCATCTTACTAAGATATTTTACTATTTTTTTTCTTTGTTTGTTTTTATCAAAAAGACCCTTTATTCTAACATATTGCGCTAGTTTTCTTCTTTTTAAAAAAAAAAAGAAAAAAAAAATTTAATTTCAAACTTTTCTATTTTCCTGTAAAATAGCATTTTATGTCTTTTTTTCTATTGTTTTTATTTTTTATTTTTTTCTAAATTTCTTTTTACACTTAAAAACAGACCGACTAAATAATATGATAGACACATTGCACAGACACAGACACAGACACACACACCACACTATCTCTGTCCTATTTTCAGAAAGTCACGCCAGATGCTCTCTTCACTCTTTTCGGTACGTATGCTTGTTTCTCTTTCCTACTTTTTTTTTAAACTGATTTCATTTTCTTTTTTCTTTTTTTTTTTTTTTGTAAAAATAAATTTCAAACAATAAATTGGGAATTGATTGCATTTCAGGGACGTTAAACGTGCATTTGGTAATACTGGTTTGATGGTAAGGGTGTAAAAATGTGTCACCCTTTGTTTGACATACATATATTTAATGTCAAATAAATTTTAATATTTAGGACATATTTCAGGATTTAACTTATATTTATCATTTTTGATTGCAATCACAATTTATTCATCCTATATCCTTTTTATAGTCAAAAAAAAAACTTCGTATGGCAAACAATCAAAAAGAAAAAAAAATGATAATTGAAAATTTTTGAAAAAAAAAAAATGTTGTAGAATTTTTTCTTTTTTTTTTTGCTCGAAATTTACCTAAAAAAAAAAAAATTCATTTAATTGACAATTTAACCGTTAAAAATTTTTTCATTCCCTATTTTCCTTACATTTTCTAATTTTCTATCACTCTCTTCCTCTCTCTATATGAAATGCATTTTTTTGGGATAAAATCGAAACATTAAACATCCTGAATTACTTACTTACTGTTGAAAAATATAATTGAATAAATTTTATGGGAAAGTAAAAACTTCAAAAAAAAAAAAAAAAAAAAAAAAAAAAAAAAAATATTTTTTTTTTTTTTTTAAAAAAAAAAATAAAAAAAAATAAAAAAAATTTAAAATATTTTATAAAAAAAAAAAAAAAAAAAAAAAAAAAATAAAAAAAAAAAATTTTTTTTTTTTTTTTTTTATAAATACGCTTATTATCGTTTCGCTATATTTCTTCTTTTTTTTTCGCTATTCAATAAAAAAAAAAAAAAACAACAACAGAAGTAATTTTCCGGAACTTTCAAAAAATTATCCGGGAAACTTTCTTTTTTCTCGCTTCTCTTTTTTCACATTATCATATTTCATTGATAAAATGAAAAGCTATAACTTTCTATGCAATGCAAAAAAGCTTTTCTTCTTTTATAGTTATAGTATCGCTTAAAGAGAAAGAGAGAGAGAGAAAGAAAAATGCTATTGCTTTATTTTACATTTCATTTTTCCAATAAATTTCAATGAAAAGTTTAAAAAAAAAATGAATTTTGCAATTATTCTTTTCACCGATTGTTCTTTTCGGTCAATTAATTAATTAATTGATTGATTAATTAACAAATTTTAAAATGACAAATGTTTATTTCAAACTGATATGAATAAAAATTTTTCAAAAAATTTTCTTTTGCAATTTTTTTTTTGTTTTAAATTTATGCAAAAGTAAAAAAATAATTGTGGAAAAAAAACTTTTTTTCCTGAAAATTAAAAATAATTGCTAAAAATAAATTTATTAGTTGATGTAATTTATTTATTTTTTTTGTTTTTCTTTTTTTTTGTATTACTTTTTCAGGTGTATACGGTGATGTACATCGAGTTAAAATTCTTTTCAATAAGAAAGATAATGCTCTGATACAGTATGCTGAGCCACAACAAGCACAACTTGGTTTATATCATTCCTTTCCTTTTCTTTTTTTTCAAATTTTTATATCCTTATAAATTGTAATAATATTCATAATCAGTTATTATTAATTTATTTTCATTATTTATATTTCTATTATTATTATCAAATTTATCTTCGGTATCATAATTATTTTTATTGTTATCAGAAAAAAAAAACAATGAATCCTTTTTTCGAAACTTTTTAAAATTTACCGAAAAAATTACAAGTAATTGTAAGCTATAGTTACAGTATGAATTTAGATTCAATTCATTTATTAATTATGAATTATTTGGAAATGATCCAATGAGATTTTGTTTGTCATGTTTGTAAAGCTAAAATATAAAGTTTATAGTTCATTTGCAAAAAAATTTAATACTTATTGAAAATTATTTCAAATTAAAATTTTTATTTCTCATATACAAAATTTGATTTATTTTGATATGATTTATCACATTTGTATAATGCCCTCTGTATTCATTCTGTAACAAATTATTTGCCCAAGTAACAATCAGTCCTAATGTTATGTTCCGTTATTTTATTATTATGATTATTGTTTATCATTATTATTGTTCATCATTATTATCACTATTATTATTAATTGTTAAAATATTTTATTATTGCTTAAAAAAATGACAAATTTCTTCCGGAAAATTCAAAAATTATCTCAAAGAACAAACAATTATTCATTCTGTTTTAAAAGTTGCCTCCCAAAAAAATTTTTAAGAATTTCAAAAAAAAAGAAAATTTAAATTTCAAAAGTGTTCAATTCAAAAATGTTGAAACATTATTATCTTGTATTAATATTCAACAAAATACTTGCCATTTATTATTTTTCATACAGTAGTATTTATCTCATTTTTAACTTATTATCTTTTAGCTATTCAACATCTTGATAAAATACGCTGGCATGATAAGCAAATACGTGTTGCCACGTCAAAACATAGCAATGTTCAGATGCCAAAAGAAGGTAATCACTTATTTATATGTACATACGTGTGCGTGTATGTACTGTATGTATGTGTGTGTGTCCATGTATCAAGATCAAATTGCAAACTTTGAAATTTCTTACTTAAAATTTTTTTGCATTTAAATTTCAGTTGCAGTAATGATATGTATGTGTATTAGTTGTGCCTTAAATTGCAGATTTCAAAATTTTCTAATTTCTTCGCATTTAATCCCGTTGCACTAACGATATATCTGTATATGTATATATCTGTGTAGTTGCAAGCTTCAAAATTTTTTACTTAAAACTTTTTTTTAATTAAAAAAAAGCATCTAAATTTTTAATTGCAATGTGTATATGTGTGTGTTTATGTGCGTGTGATACTTCTGTAAATTAAATTCTTTTGCATCAGTTTAAAAAAAAAAAAATCTAATATAAGATACATTATTATTCCAAGAAGTAATTTGAAATTTTGCGTTTTGTTTTGTTTTTTTTTTTCTGGAAGAGAAAAAAAGAAAAATAAAGAGAAATAGAAAATTTTCTTTTTTTTCTCCAATTTTCAAAAAAAGAAAAAAAATTTGAAGGGATTTTTTGTTAAAGTTGCTTGTATAGAGGATAATTTCGAAGGGAACAATTTTTCAATTTTTTTAAAACTAAGAAATAATTTATTTTTCAGGACAACCGGATGCTGGGTTAACACGTGATTATTCACAATCTTCATTGCATCGTTTCAAGAAACCTGGCAGCAAGAATTATTTAAATATTTATCCACCAAGTTCAACACTTCATCTTTCCAATATTCCACCAAACATTACGGACGAATTTCTTACAAATGCTTTCGAACAACGTGGCTACATTCCTAAAGGCTTTAAATTTTTTCCGTTTGTTTTTTCTTCCTTCTTTTGTTTCTTTTTTTATTTAAACATTTTGAAATTTTTTACACTTTATTTCTACAATTACTAAAAAATTGTTCTCGTGCTTACGCTAAAATGAATTTAATTGATTAATTTATTGCAATTTTTTGTCAAGAAATCAACATAACACGATTCTTGAAAATTAGCATATTAAATATTGGTTTAAATACTGCAGCTCAAAAATAGATTTTTTTTGTTTTTGTAATTGAAATATCAATTCCATTTTATTTGAAATATATGAAGTACTAAAATTCGAAATTAATTAATTTTATGCGTTTTTCAAAAATTCGAAATTGACGAATAATTTCATGCTTTTCTTTATTGCATGCAATTTAATAAAATTGATAAATTCCATGCATTTTATCAAAATTCGAATTTTTATTAATCCCCTTGGACTTTACTAAAACTTACAAATTCCGTGCATTTTATCAAATTCGAATTTAATTAATGCCGTGCATTTTACTAAAATTCGAAATTAATTAATTCTATGCATCTTACCAAAATTTTAAACTGATTTTCATTTCATGCATTTATTTGTTTATTCGTTGCAGAAAGGATCATAAAATGGCTTTGCTACAGTTGAGCGATGTGGAAACAGCAATTAATGCATTAATTGAAATGCATAATTTTAAATTAGCAGAAAATGCGCATCTTCGGGTATCGTTCTCAAAAAGCGGTATATGAAAGTAATCAAATTTAATCCTTTTTTTTTTCTTTTATTGAAATAATTATTAATTATCTTATCATCTTATCATTTTTTTATTACATATTGAAAAAAATTTTTATCACTGATATTTTTCACTTTTTTTCCTCTTTCCTTATCTTTCTCTCTCTCTCCCCCTCTCATCCTTATCTTATTCTTTCTTCATCCTTACCAGTATTGTTTTCTTCCTATATCTTTGTATCTTCTTTAAAAAGAATTGAAAAACTTTTGTTTGTTTGTTTATTTTTTATTTCAAAATATAATGTAAAAAATTTTATTAATTAATGAAAATGACAGATTTAAAAATTTTGATGAAATTTTTTCTAATTTTAAATTATTGATTTAAATTTTTGTAAACAGAAAAAAAATTGTGTCGAAATATTTTGTGTTTTTTTGATGATTAATTTTTTTTGCAATTTTGTTTTGTTTTCTATTGCATTTTTCATTATCGATTTGATAAAAAAAAAAGCGTTGAAGAAGAAATGTATATATTTCGCATCATCTACTATTTGATATCATTCTTCTCGAAATTTAAATTTTTCAAATGATTCATTAATTATTTTAATAAATTAAAATAGGCCAAATAGTATTATACATCCTTAAAACACACACACACAACCTAATATTGTTTCCAGATTAACAAAAAATACGAATATGAAATATTCAAAGTAAGCGAAAAAAAATAGGCGATAAAATTTAAGACAGAAAAAAATTAATTTAATTTAAATTTAAATTTAAAATAGAAGAAAAAATATTTAACAATATATTAATGTTTCAGCATAAGATGTATAAATTTAGTAATATTTTAGTTATTGAGTATATTTTCTTCTCATATCGATTATCAAAATAAAATTTTGTAAACTTTGGCTTACGCCATACGGTAAGCTAAGAACAGTTTAATCTATTAGCATGTATTCATTTTCTTTTTTTAATCAAAAATTCAAATTCTTTTATGAAAAATTTAAGAAATTTTGCAGAATTATTTAATCATTGTTTATACGCAAAAGAGAAATTGTTGAATGTGAAAGATTTTTGTTGCTTTTTTCTGAATAGTATAAATTAAAAAGTTATTAAATAATTTTATCACAAATATTATTAATGTTTGCTATTTATGTATTAAAAGGATTTTTTGGCCATTGAAAAAAAATTGATGAATGTGTGGATATTATTTTTTAACATTTCAAAAAACCATTTAATTTTTAATAACATTTTAATCTTAGATATGCAAATTGTTTTAATTGTGAAATTTTTTCATTTAATTTCATTAGAATAATATTTGCAAAAAAAAATTTGCTAGTATTTTTCAAAAAAAACGAAAAGAATGATCTATATGATTTAGCTTATTACATATATCACAGTGTAATCTGATATTACAGTATAACTTAATATCACAGCGTAATTTAATTCTTTTAATTAGAAAAAGAAATTTTTTTGAAATTTCAAGGATATTAATTTAACAAGTTTCACTAAAATTTTTTAGGATTGTATTTTGAAAAAAATTTTTTTTTTTTTTTTGAATAAATAATTTCTTTTCAGTTATATATTTTAAATATATAACTATATATGAATCACCTTCAATTTCACAATGTAGAATAGAAAAAAAAATTTTCAAATATCGTTTAAATTAAAATTCACTGTTACTTCCCTATTCAAAATGATTATTGGTAGAAAATTGATTTGAAAATACTATCAATTTCTTTCTTCATCGTTCCTTCTTTTAATTGTTTTTGAAAATTTTCAAAATTCTTTATTAAATGTAACTCTAAATTCATTTTGTCTTGTCTGTGTGTTGTTTTTCATATTAATTAATTGCATTTAATTTTATGAGCGAAATTTATTAATTAGAAAATTGAAATTATTTGTATATGTATGTGTTGTTATTGTTGTTTTCCCTTTTTTTTTGGTATATTTACATTTAAATTTTACAAAAAGAGCAATGGTAGCAGTGATAAATTTATAAATTTACATCATATTGAAATTTTTTTTTCTCTTAAATGATTTCTGTCTGAAAAATTTCTCTTTTTGATTTAAAAAAAAAAAAAAACTCAGCCTTATTTCACTTTTATCTCAGTGTTCTCATACTATTTGCTATTCTGCTACTAGAATAGTCTGGGATACTATCGGATAAACATGCTACTGGAATAATTTGGGATATATTCTAATGTTAACGGATAAACATCTTGGAATAACTAGAAGTTTTTTTTTTTTTTCAGGCAAACAAAAAAGAAATTTGTGATATGTTTTCCTGAAATGTTTCCATGTTTAGGTATTGCGTGTGTTATTCAAGCTGTTCAATTCAAGTAACCGGAAAAATTTTTTGGGAAAACTGAATTGTTTTTGTTTACCGGAAACGATACATCATGCTCAAAACGGCACACATTTCAAATGAAGAATCCTGTTAATTAAACAATGATAAAAAAAGAAAAAAATCGAAATATGAATTTAAATTGTGGATGAAATTATCAATTAAATTTCATTTATATGTATCATATATGTATATGTGTATGAATGTATGTATGTGTGTGTACGTATGCGTCTATGTATGTATGTGTGTATGTATGTATGTGTGTATGTGTGTATGTAGTATGTGTGTATGCATGTATGTGTGTATATATGTGTGTATGTATGTGTGTGTGTGTGATAAATTTTCAACAATTTCATCAATTTTTTTAAAATAAAAAATTATGAGATAGTAGTAGCCCGGATGAAGTGAAATATTGATGGTACGGTAGTACAGTACTGTACCGTATTAAATTATATCATATATATGTATATATGTGTGTGTGGTGTATGTGTATGTATGATAAATTTTCAACAATTTCATTAATCTTTTCAAAACAAAAAATTATGAGATAATAGCAGCTCGGATGAAGTGAAACGTTGTTGTATGGTACGTATAGTGTTGCACCGTATTAAATTATGTATTATAACGTACATATGTGTATGAATGGATGTATGTATGTGGTGTATGTGTATGCGTGTGATAAATTTTCAATAAAAAAGCAAAAAATTATAAGATATTAATATCTCGAATGAAATGAATCTTAATGGTATGCTACATACGGTACTGTACCGTATTAAATATCAAATCAATCAGATTGTTGAGATCATTTTTTTCTTTTCGTCAATTAATCATTTTAATGCGGGTCATTACTTATTAAACATTTCAGCGTTATTATCAATAGTTTTTTTGATCGATTGATTGGTTGATTGATTGATTGATTGATTGATTGCATCAACATTGTAGTCTTTTTTTATTGATATTTTGTATAAATTTTATTCGAAAAAAGAAGAGAGAAAGAGAGAAAAAAACCAACTCTACGGACTTTTGAAATTAAACTTTTTGATTTTTATTTTTTTTCTTTTTATTAATTAGGACTGATTTTAAATCTATCTCAATTTATTGGTTTTTTTTTCAAAGTTAATTACGCCAATCATTATTAGTTCTTTACATAGGAAAAATATATGCGGAAAGAATTCGAAGAATTCATTTAAAATTTCAAACATTGAATGACATTTCCAAAAGCATTGCTTGTTTTTTCTTTTTCCATTTTTTTTCTCAAATTCTTGTTACAATTAATTTTCAATGTCTCCATTTGATGCAGATAATTGCTTAAGAAATATAATTGAATATATATCAATTTTTTCTATCTATTTCAGAAATTTTTTTTGAAATTCTAACGAAAATTATATTTTTTTTTTTGTCAAATTAGTAAGTTGTAGTAATTGATGAATTAATTAATCTTTTCATCTTTCCTATCGTTCTATTTTTACTTTTTGGAAATTTTCATTGAAATTTGAATAGTTTTTTTCTTTTTTTCCTTTTGACAATCAATTTAGGGCATTGTTGAATAAATTTGTGATTTTTTTTTTAATTGCTCATTTTATTTAAATTTTTAAAGTTATTTTTTACTGTAACCGCAATGTTAAATTTTGACTTAAATTGCTACAATATTATCTTCAACTTTCACTAAAATATATGACTGCTTTCATTATTTCTAAATTATCTATCTCAACTTATTCATTTCCATATTAAAGTCTAAATTTTAATTAGAAGGAAAAGAAAAAGGCATAGTAATATTTGTTGTTTACAGGACAATCAACTATCACATCACAATCATTTCAATTTGTTAAATTTCAGTAAAAAAAAAAATTTGAGAGCAGAAAAAAAAAGTCGGACAAAACTTATATGATTTTGTCATTCAATTTGCTGGTGCAAATTGAATGATTCATTATTTGCGCTAATTTTTTTCTTTTTTTTTCCGAAATTTATTGTATACTATTCATTTTGATTTCGATATGAAATGAAGAATTTGTAAAGTAAAATTCGTCTTATCATGTTTGATTCTTTCATGCTGATATAAGTTAAACTGCTAATTAATTAGTCAAAGGAAAACTATTAATTAATTTGTCAATTTTGATGTTTAATTTTAATCTTTGCAAAAATTTAAAATAATATTTGCATTTTTGTTTGTTAGGTAATTATTGCATAAAAATTGTATTTAAGCAATTTTTTTTCTGGAATGGTGTGATTTGTCCCGAGAATTCTACATATCAGTGTTTCGTACGTGAAACGTGTTACGTGCGAAAAGTGAAAAACTGTAAACAATTATCGCGCTATTCCTCCTCCATTTTCTATTGGTCTTCTTTGGACTGCCCATTTTTTTCCTTCCTTCTCTCATATCATTTCTTCTTATCACCTTATCTTCACACATATCATTTTTTTTTTTCATATCACTATATTCTCTTTTTCTCTCTTCATTTCTTTGATCATCATATTAATTAATTTATTATTTTCTCTCGCTCTTTCTCTTCCTGTTATTATTTAGTTTAATTTTTGCGCATATACTATTTCAAGTTTTTCTACTTTTCTATCTCATCTTTTTATTGTATTTATTTCATTATCACTTATCATTACTCTCTCTTCTTTTTTTTTTTGTACCAATTAAAAAAAAATACAATAATTGAGTAAAGTTTAAATTTAAATGCGTTTCATTTGCTTCATATTATACATTTGATAACTTTTGTTTTGAACAAAAAATGATTCATTGGTTTAATTTGAAATTTCATTTTTATACTAACTTAAAATTTTAAAAATATAAAACATTTAATTAATCATTTATATCACTCATTAAATAGGCAGTAATAATTAATGATTTCTTTAAAATCTAATAAAAAAAAAAGAAAAAAAAAAAAAGAAAAAAGAGAAATTAAAATAATTCTAAGCTAAACAACAAAATGCTTTTACTTTACTTTATGTAAAAATTGATTACTTTTCTCTTTTTTGCTTTCCTCTGCTATTTCTTGATCGTTGCAGTTAGGGGACAACGAAAGAAAGAGATGTGCACCGGAATGAATGAATGGATGAATTTGTCCGGAAAGTTAGCATGGCTTCCGTTTTGCATGTATTTTTTTTTCTTCTGCATATCCGTTCTTTTCTTATTGATATTTTTTGATGATACAGTTATTTATGCAAATGTAATTAACACTATGTATGTTCACGCTATATTTTTTCGATATTTCCGGTTAATTAATTTTCGGTTGAATGTCCAGTAGAAGATCAAAGAAAAATATGGCAGCGTTAAGTGTGGGTCATCAATGGGTCATATGAGTCATTTTGATAAGGTAACAATGATTGGAATTGATTTTCAGGATAGTAATCTATCGAGCTTACATTGTAAATTGTTGTAAGTATGATGCATACAAAATAATTCTATTGCACAATAGTCTCATATTTTCTTCAAATGAAACTTGGCTTGGCCTAAATATCTTCCGCAATGATTAACATTTCTGGCTAGTATCTACACTTATTCATTAATGAATTAAAAAATAGGCCATAGGAAATTTTGCCTTTTACTTATTTACAGTAGTATTTTCGTGTTTCATTCATTTCGATGGCTGCAACAAGTAATTAAGCTATATAGTGAAAAGCAAATTGAATGAAAGTGAAAAAAAAAAACTAATTAAAAGTTCTTTCCGGAAAATTCTATAATCCATTTCTTTACAGCTTTTACCTATGAATTTTTTATGCTAGGTATTTTTCTGATAGAAATAGGATTGTTGAATAGAATTACTCAAATTGCATTGGAACAAATCGATTATATTTATTACTTTGTTCTAGCATAACTTGACTATTATTATTATTACTATTATTGTTATTATTATTATTATTATTATTACTATTATTACTAATGTTCATTTCATTTTTGCTTTTTTCGGTTCATCGAAGGCGAATTTAATAATTACATCAAATTTTGCAATTTCAAAATTGATTTTAGTCTAGATTTAAATTATAGACTAAATCTTTAGCAAAATTAATCAATTGTTAAGATAATAATCGCCTTTAATGAATGAAAAATTTGAATTTCACTAGAACTTTTTAATTCCTTCATTGATATGAAGAGAAAAAGAGAGAGAGACAGAAAATGAGAAAAAAAAGAAAGGACGAGAAAATAATTTTCTTTTTCCGGAAATTTATTAATCAAATTATAATCATTATCATCATCATCACTTATACGATCCAGTATTAATTAACTTTCTTTAATTAATACTTTACTTTTTTTTCCTTCTTCTTTATCCTTCTTTTCATTTATTTACTCGCAAAGTCTCTTTTACTAACAGAACTTTTAGCTTCTACTTTATAAATAACTTTCATTTTGTTTTAATGGAATAAAATATTGGAAGATATGAATAAATTACATTTTCATTCCCTTAAAATAGATTACGTTACCTCAAATACGTTTCATAATGGCGTAATGATAAAATTGCATAATTCCCTTACTTATGCATAATTTCCGGCATGTCGTTATACGACAAGAAAGGTTTATCAAATGTGAATTTTTGCATGTTTAATTGAGCAAACGTTAATTATTGTAAACTGATTACGTTTAATTTGATGAAATGATCTTTATAACAAATATAAATATCGATAAGATATCGATATTTAAATACTGATATGATAAATATGGTATAAATTAATGTTAGGAATATTAAAATCAGTAGAGATCTGTTCTTGTTATATATACGTCCTTGCCGTTGGACAATATTTATGATAAGCTATCTCGAATAATTTTAATCTTGTAATATAGTATGAATAAAGAATTTCATTTAAATTTCATTACTGTAAAACAAAAATGAAAAAAGCAAAGAATAAAAAATTTATTGTTTGAGCAAAAAGATAAATTAAAATTTAAATTATTGTCAAGTATATATGAAATAACAACTATATTTAATACAGGTAAAAGAACCAAAATGAAAAGTGCCTTTGACTAGAATTATGCACTTAATATAGGTAAAAGAATAGGTAGAAATGAATTTGTCCGGAACTTACTAAATACTTAATACAGACAAAAGAACAGATAAAAAATGGATTTGGCCGAAACTAATTGTGTACTGAAATAACGAGTAAAAAATCGGATTAGCTGGGATTAAATAATGCATTTGATACAGGAAAAAAATAGATAGAAAATGGATTTAATAGATAAAGAATGGATAGAAATGAAAGACAGGAAGGAATCAAAGCAAACGGAGAAGTCAGTATTTCCTATGTTAGATTTTAAAAATGGTAAAAAAAGAAAACTTATTAGGTAATTAATAAAAAAGAAATTTGACGAAAACAAAGAAAATTGATTTAAAAAAAGTTACAACGAAAGTATTAAAGATCTGAACTAAATCTGTACATATGTCATTAATCATTTTGTCAATAACGGACATGTGATGCTAATTTATCTCAATAACTGTCATTTTATGTCATCAAAACGCATTTATTAAACAATAATCCATTTTTTGTTTACAAATTAAGAAATGACATGAGGCTAACTGCGATCCATGTCATATTTTTCTCTCTCTCTCTCTCTCTCTCTCTCAAAGATATCAGTTCAAATTGATCAGTGTTTTGTGACAATTTGCTAAGAGATAGAAGAATGTGTAAAATAATTAATTAATTACTTTCATCGATGACTTCTTTGATATCGATGATACTTTGCCAATATTATTGCCGATGATTTCATCCAAATTTGAGTGCAATCTTTTCAGTTTCATCCTTTATGATCTGTTCGCAAGAGAGATCATAAAGTGATTTAATTATTGTGATATCGAAATGGAAATTTTGTTGGTGAATTTCGATGTTCAATTCAAATGAAACAATTCAAAATTACTAGCTAATAAACAATAAATGGAATTATTGATTTGTTTATAAGATATTTCAAATTACTGCAAATAGTTTTTGCTACAATATGCCATACACATGATCAATTATGGTTTAGGCTTTGGCTTCTTGAAAAAAAAGATATTTTTTATTGTGTGTTATTAAAGTATCCTTAAAGTAATGTTATTTATAATTGAATCAAACAAACTTGTAAGTATTCTCTTCAAAATTTCCCCAATTTAGCAATTCACTGAGCTGTTTCGTACAAATTGCACACTATGCACACAATACATTGGATGCCGTGAAATTCTACGTGAAAATCACTATAATCATATACTGAATCTTTGTAGTTCTTAAATCCAAGATCAATCACATAAGTGTTCGTAATTCATCACGTTTTGCTTAAAGTTTTCATCAATATCAATGCAAATGCATGCATTGCATTAGTTAATTTTATCAATTAACTAATGGGTATAATATTTTATCAAAATGATTTATGTTTCTTTTAAATTTGAATTCAAGAATTCAGTTCATTAAAGAAATTGTAAGTGTAATTTAAGTCTAAAAAATCATTTCGTTCCGTTTACTTTGCAAATGGTAACAACAATCAATAGGACAAATATGATGACAAATAAATTCCAATTATAGTGTGTCGAAAAATCGCATTAAAAAAAAGGATAATTAAACTTCACTAAAATTGTAATAAGTTCTCTAGAAGTTTCATTTAAACTTCTAGGGAAACTTATTATTATATTTAGTTGTGTTTCATTGAAACTTCAATCATTTGTCAAGATTAAAACTATTAAATTTGTTGACATGTAATTCAAATTCACATTCAAAATATGTTTAAATTGGGAAAACGAAATATGAAATGGATTAAAATCATTTTGCTTTTCAAATTTTTTAATTTGATTCCGCATGAAATTTTTAATAATATCATATTGAATTTTCAACTTTCGCAAAAAAAAAAATTTAAGTAAATTATGAATGAAAATAAAGCACAACATCACTTTGGTTGTTATTACTGTAAGTTAATCTTTCATTTAAAGGTCGTGTTCCATTTGTTCATTTCCACTGATCTTGAAGCCAAATCAAATATTAGTATATAATTTTTGGACTGAACATCAATTGAACTACCATCCATAAACTGCATGAAAATACGTTGATGTGGTTGAAATAAATTAATTGGAGAAAAACAACTTAGAAATCCTTAATTATGGCATTTATTTAAAAATCATACCTGAATGTTATCATATTATTTATCCTGTGAAATCAATTACTTTTCTTCAGTTCATTACTAGCCATTGCAAATACAATATTTTTCGGGTGAAAATTTCCATCTACTTTCAATTGTCATTGCCATTTCCCATCATATAATGGACTTAACATGCAGTATTAATTACTCTGCTCTTGCTTTTAGTGTTTTACTAGATACCACAATAAATTTTTGCTTATTGCCATTCCAACGACGATAATTTTGTATGATAAATGCACCATTTAAGGTTGCTGTGAAATATGGATAGTTTCATTTATCGTTAGGTATGCATGACCATTGCTGTGAAGATATTACCCATCCAATAATGTGATAAATTTTATTCAATAACACTTACTTGTTGTATGAATGATGAAGATTGGACTGAAGTTTTGTTACAGTTCCAGTTTCAAACACATCACTTTCAACGCTTCATCATCTCTCATACCTCTCAAAAACCACTGATCATCGGAGTTCGCCCCATTTTAACCGGAAGTTATCTGTTACAAAACTTCTTTTAATCCAGTAAAGGAATTAGTGGTTTGGTAGAAAAGTTCGAACTGACAATACACTTTAAAAATTTTGCAAATTTATTTCCGAACAATAAATTGCCCAAGTTAACGTTGATGTTTTGTATAGTAATAAAATTGAAAAATGTAGAGAAACATTTGTAAATGAAATTTATCGTTAAGCGGTGTTATCGTTAAGCTTCACAAACTTATATTCAATGAAAAAGTAAAATAGTTTATTAAGTTCCCGCTTACTCGAAAAGTAATCAAACTGGATGAAATATTTTCATTCGTAATTTTTATTCTTCTAAAATTTCCTTTTCTTTTAATAAGATTACATTTTTTCAGTTTTGCATTTTAAAACTTTAATTATAATTCTTAGTAGCATGATCAATTTTTAACATCAATATCGCTGAACTTTATCAGCAGATAAATAACAATAATTTAATATTTGTCACCAAATTACTTTTCTTTTTGGGCTTTCGGATTTTTCTTCAATTGTATCATTTTATATTAGCATGAAATAAGCTCACTTATGTTTAAGGAGTAAAATATGAAAAAAGTTTCGATTAAAGTTTGTTTCTAAATCAAGAGAATTTATTATCTTGGCAATGTGTTGCATTACTGTAAATAAAAACGCTAAAAAAAATTTTGAAAGAGTAGTTATAAACAAATCTAAAAGATGATTTTGGCAAATTATACAATTATAAGCTATATTCATTGCCTACTGTAGCTTTTATCCTATCATCATACTGTATTTATTGCTTACTGTAACTTTTACTTCATTATATTACTATATTCTTTGCTTGTAACTTTTGCCTCATTATTTGCTATTTTTTTCTTTTTTTTTTCTTTTTATTTTTCTAATTAAACCACTAAATGACAAACATGGCATCGGAAACATTGGATGCTTTCTGCTTTAGTAGTTTTCTGCAAACTAAAAAAATTCATTATAAAAATTCTTTCAGGAGAAAGCTTGAAGAAAAGTTAAATGTAAGTATTGATTCCATCAGCACTGATATCTTATCGACTATATTCTAATAAATTAAAGAATGATGAATTTATGTCCAATACAAGAATTTATCAATGTGCATCACAGTGATCTATCTCGGTCAAAATTAAACTTAGAGAATGAGAGCATTTCAAAAAAAAGACACTTAAATTTAACAGTCTTTAAACATAAAGTAATAATATCATTGTGGTTATCATCAAAAGGCATTGATCTTATAACTAACACTGTTCAAATTAACTGTCATGCCGATAATTGATTCAAATGTCTTTTATAAATGTCAATTATATCAAACTTGTGACATAGTTCTTGATCAGTGTCCTTCTACCTGAATTTAGATCATTAGTGCTCTTGTCAGCGATAATTTTAGTCAAATTTCTCAATTCATTAAATTACTAATTAATTAAGATGGATAATATGTTGAGACGATGATTTCTCATTTCGTTGCATACTGCATCGAAATATGTTAGCTTTAATTTGTCATCCGAAAGAATTTTTGATGTATTTATTTGCTATGACATTATTTCCAGTGATAAGTTTATCATAAAAATTTCTAAATTTTATTTTAGCTTGTTTCATTGTAATTTAAATTAAATTTTAATTTTTTGAAATTAATTGTATGCAAATATTGGAAATAACAATTATATGGGAATTTTTGATGATGTGTCACAAATATATGATATTTAAGAGTTGCCATCACAAATTTAGCCGTCACAGTTTAGAGTCCACAAACAATCTGTAAGTTTTTGAAGCATTTTAAATGTCTGATAGTTTTAGAGCGGGTACAATTACTGGGAATTTTTTAGCATTACACTAAATGCCAGTGCGAGTTTTCATCGAGCTACATTGTCCCTCGGATACAATTTCTTTTGTATCAACCCACGAATTACGGTCAATTTTTGAAATTTTGAAATTGTCAAATGTTATTTTTTGACTAATTTAGAATGAGTGATACATCATCAACTATTTTGGAAAAGAATGATGATATTGCCGTGCGACATTTTTGCGAATATTTACGCATTAAGACAGCTCATCCAAATCCGGATTACGGTAGGAAATGCTTTTGTTTAAAAATAAAAGTGAAATATTTTCCCGTTTAGTTTATTCTCGTATGTTTGGGTTTTTCTTTTGTTATAATCAGATAGATTTTAGTTGGGAATGAGTTAAGAAAGCATTACATTTTTTTTGCAAAATGTAGTGTTTTATTTGAAGATATTTTGTGAAGCAATGGAAATATAAATATTCAGCTATCTATGGCGAAAATTTTTGCTTTCTCTACTTGCTTAAATGCAAACTGTAATTGAAAATAGGTTTCTTGAAGAGAAGTTACAAATTAAAAATCATTATAAACTCTGTTATTTTGTCTCTTTTATTTCATCAGCAACCTTTCATTCATCCTTTAATCTATCTATTAGTGTAAAATTATAATTACTTCGAACAATTCGATTTTCCGGAAGGAAAAAATTTCTGAAAAGCACTGTCATCTTGTATTTTTTTTAACTGATTTAACACGATAAAAAGCTTGAATCTATTTACTGTATGTAGATTTAAGGAGAGGAATGGTGTAAAATTTCATAATAACAATTTCAGAAAAATGTGTCCGGTTTTTATTTCATTTGGCAGATGAATTGAATTTCGAGCGATCCGTTCATGAGGTTTGTCAAAAAAAATTTCTTGCTGTACATAAAGGGAAAAAAAATTATAGCAATGATAATTGAAAACAACAAATAATCTATATTAAATTCAAACAAACACTGTGTTGTAAATATCCGGTAGAAAATATATTTACCTGATTGATCCGGTGGAAAACGTATTTACCTGATTGATCTGGTGGAAAGCATATTTGTCGATTGATAGTTCACAAATAATTATGTTACAGTAGTTAGTGTTACACTATCTAATTGTTTTAATTGTTTGTAATTTCGTTTTTTTGAATTTTAAAAAATTCATCCTGAAAGAGGATGAATTTTTTATTAGCTGCAATTCTGGTTTTTTATTTTTAAATTTCGATAGAAATGCCAAGTTAAAATAAATAACATTTGAATTTGGGATTAAACATCTGATTTGTTAAAATATATGTTTACAGTATGTTCGTCCTTGTTTGATAAATTTTAGTTCATTAATTATTAATCATCCAATGTATATTATCGGGAATAAGCAATTTCAGGTATTACATAAGTGAATTTTTTTTTCAGTGTGTACCAGGTAAACCATTTGTCATCATGACTTTACGTGGACAAGATCAATCACTTCCATCTCTAATGCTTTATTCGCATACCGATGTTGTTCCTACACCTAATTTGGTAATAAAACTTTTGCAAAAAAAATTAAATTGATTAGTTTATGTTAATTTCCTTTTTTTTTTTTTTATATATATATACTGTTTCAAATTTCTTGATTTAAAAAACAAGAGGGCAGTTATTTGTTTGATTTTGAATTTTAATTTGTAGTATTATTGGAAGTTTGATCCATTTGCTGGAATAAAGGATATCGATGGGAAAATTTATGGTCGTGGTGCACAGGATATGAAATCTATTGGGATTCAGTATATTGAAGCAATGCGACGATTGTTGAACAATAATCAAGGTCAAGTAAATTTTCTACGAACAGTACATGTTGTATGGGGTCCAGGTTTGTGCTGTTTCATTGTTTACTTTCATTACCTATTTTTTTTTTTTTTTTTTTTTTTTTTTTTAAAAATAAAGACAGAGTAAAAATTTTTAA
>JARVGP010000999.1:0-24790 GCA_029876185.1 Mansonella ozzardi
AATATTACTATTATTATTATTATTATTATTATTATTATTATTATTATTATTATTGTTATTTATTATCATATTATCTGTTACTATTATTACATCATTAATATTATTATCACTATCGTACGACAATCATTATTATTGACTCAATTTGATGAATTAGTCTGAATCTTAATTTATAGATTAAAGATCGTCTTTTCATTTCGAAAAGCATTCTGACGTCCCCATTGGCTTTTGCCCAAAGTCTTTATTTTCTTAAAAATAAAAAATATTTTGTTTCTGAAAATATCATACAGTGACAAAACTTTGGCCTACTGTAGCTATAGCTACACAAAACATATAACTTTTTGCTATTTGAACAATTGAATCTAAAATCAAATTTTGTGTTTATTGTTCAATAACAATTTATTAGTCTAGTATATAAGCGTTAAGTTAAAAGTCCAATATTGTATCGGCAATAAAATAATTTGAGTAATATTTCCAAACTTTCATCAATTACTGATAAGTCATATCAATTTGTGCGATAAAAATCATTTAATTATGAGATTATAATAATTATTGAAATTTGCCTTACATGAAATTTTATTGAATAATTACTGAACATTTTGAGAGGTTTGAAACAATTAATTTAATTGTGTTAAGAAATAATTTTGAATGAAATAGTAAAGCTTTATCAAAACATTTCTTACTGGACAGCTAATTGATTTGCATTTTTCTATTCCTGCTTATCTCTACCTTTTTATTGTTTTATTGAAAGTAAAGAATTTGGATATTTCAGAATCTTTCTCAGCTACTTCTCAAATCCTAAAAATTTCAAATTTTATTTTCTGTTCATTAGTTTATTTATTCATGTGTAAGTGCTGAAAAAAATTTCTTTGACAAAATCAATTATCCATTCCTCATCTAAGCATTTAACTAATTTATTCCTGATACTGAAGCTAATTTTGAACTTTATTCTGAAATAATTAAAACGCAATTGTTTAAGAGTTTTTCTTACAATAACGAATGAAAGATTCATCCTACTCGTAGAGAAATATTTGTCAAAGATGCAGGAAAAAGGAGAAAAAATATTTATTCAAATTAGTTCACTCCTTTTTCTCGAATTTAATGATGCTCTTTGTATGGCCTATCTTAAATGCTTTTCTAAGCAAATATTTTTTAGAAGTTTGTCTTCGAAGAAGTATTTGTCTAGTAGGAGATTCATTATCTTCTGCCTTTATGTTATCTTTGGTAACATTGAGCCTTCTCTACCAGAATGTATTACTGACCTTCAAATTCCCTCATTCTTCCAAGAATTTTGATTGAAAGAAAAAAAAGCTTTTATTTGAAATTAAGGAACTTCCCTCTTTTCTAGCTAGAACGGAAATTTATTTGAATCCAATTTCTTCATTATTCTTGACAAAAGTAAAGCAGAAGAATTAATGACACTCAATTAATCATAAGCATTCTTCCTATCATAACTATCAACAGAGTTTGTCTCTATGATAATCTTCTCCTTCTTCAGAATTAATCTCATTCTACAAGTTAATCCTTTTCACTTATATATATGACATTTAAGTATGACATTATTCACTAGCAAACTTTACCAATTTTTCCAAATTTATTTTATTGTCATACTTTTTTGGTGACGTATATTTTTTTAAATGCATAAAATTTGGTGCACATTGAAACAATTCAGCACGAAAATCGGAAATGGTTCCTCTCGGCTGTTTTGTTCAATTCTCCAACCATTTTGGTTGTCAATTAAGCGAATTGGAAATAATTTCAATTGTAACGAATGAAAGATCGATTATTATTTCAATATTCTATCATATTTTGTAATGATTCTCGAACAATAGCTTTTTCGATTCCATTTGTTGCATAAAAGAATTTGAAAGCAATTTCAGAATTAAACAAGAAATTTCAGTCTTTTTGGCATTTGAAAGTTGAGCGAAGGAATAGAAATAAATGAATGTAATGAGTTCATTATTTTCAAATTCCAAAAATTTCTCTGTTTTCATTTGCTGAAGGAAATTACATTATCTACCATTCATGTTGTCATATGAGTTGTCGTATCGTCTACAACTTTTCGGCTCTTTACTCATTTACACCAATAATTATGCGTGATGCTATTACCTTTTCATCTTTTACTATTTTTGGAAAAGTATAACTCATTCAATCAATCATTTCAAATGAACTTTGTGAAGTTCTGGAACTTTTATGCATTTCACTAATCATTTACCTTTGACGGTTTATTTTTTTCTATCCTTTTACTATGCAAAATATGTTCCTTGTTAACATTCCAAATGTAGGCCGAGTTTTTAAATTAAAATTTAAGTCTTTCTAACTTTTGCAACTATTCCTTCATGTTTTATTATTTTTGCATCATGTAAAAAATTTCATTTGCACAAATATAGATGAGAGTTTGTAAAGTAATAAAATAATAGTTATTAGGCAAGTAGTACTGAAAAAAAAAATGTATATGTTCAAAATGTTCAATTATACTTTAATAGAAATAATTTTTTCGTAAAAATTTTGTTTTAAATGTAATTCTGATAAGTAGTACGTCTGTGTGTGAAAGAAAGTGGATACTAATTGCTATCCAAACAGGTATCTATGGGAGGTGAGACATCAAAAATTCAACATTCAAAATCGACAGGAATTAGGGAGCAGCATGTTATATCACAAAAAATTAGAAATAGTGATTCGATCATCGGCACTGATAACCTGCTCAATGTTGGTAAGTATCACTGTATCATAGAAATTTATTTTATTAAAGTATTATTATTACATCATATGCTTTTTGAATTTCATCTTGGGTTAAACATAGTTAAAACAGTTTTATAAATGTTAGCTTATGTATCAAATAATATTAATTAATTGATAAGTAGTTAATTAAAAATCAAATTTTGTTAGCTTACATATCAAACTAATAGTTAGATTAAGCATTATAGCAGGATAGTTTGAAAGATTATTAACTGTTAGACAATCTTACTTTCCTGCTCCCTTACTGCACTGAGTGTTGAAGAATAAGAAGCAATTTGAATTTCAGTAAGAAGCAACTTTTTAGAAATTTTTTTCAATTTACTCACCGGGGAAATTTTGCATTAAAATGGAAAGATGGAAAGACATACCAGCCAAACATTTTTTCTTTCCGAGCTATCTATTTTATATCATCGAACTGCACTAGGCTGGTAATTTACCATTAGTCAAAATAATACATATTCAAGCTAAGTAGTATGAAAAACTCTAATAAAATTCCGTAAAACTGGACAAAACTCAACCTGAAATGCGCCAAAATCTTTATCTTTAAAATATATCAAATAAAAGTATTCATCAAATAAAAGTAACAATTTACAGTGTATTTTGTCCCTAACTACGATGATTTATAGATTTCGGTTCTCGACTGTCAAATTCATCAAGATCTTCCATAGAATCGATTAATCGCAGTCGTTCTTCAAGCACAACAAGTTCGAAAATAAAACACCCCATTCCGATTCGCGACCGAAATCTTATTCTGGTGATAATAATCTGCTGCATTTCCAAGAATACGTCTAATAATTTTAATAATTTCCAATGATATACTTTATTGTTTATCAAAGAAATTGCCGACGATTAGAAGAAAGCGATCATTCAGTCTTTAAAAAGATTACACGCGTATTCTTACAAGTGGTAGAAATATTTGTAGGAAGAAGTAGAAATGAGTAAATTAGGAGAAAGTAAACTCGGTGATAACAACAGGAACACTGCGACAGAAATTTTGACAAATCACTTGCTGCAAATCAAAAAAAAATTTTAATATAATAATTTTTAGTTGAGATTAACATCCAAAGTCTATGACATTTTAGAAGAATTTTATAATTTTGAAATTTCGAAACTTTTTTTTCGAACCCAAAAAGAATAAATGGTTTTTTTTTTATTTTCAAGAATTCTTTTTTTTTCACCGAATGATAAATGAGGATGGAAAATTTATTTTAAAATCAAATCATCACACTAATTGAAGTTTATAATAAGAAAATCTAAGGAAAGGAAAAAGCGAGAAAGAGACAATAATGAACAATCATGAAAAGTTGACGTAAACTTTTAGCGAATTCAATTCTTTCTATCAAAATTTGATTGCTGTCTTTGTAAATGCACCAATTATAAACAAATAGTGAAAAAGTATAAGACGCCGAAAATGAATTGAAATAGCATTGTCATTAAGTTTAATGAAATGGGCTCGATCATATGTTCAAATAAATGAATCATTTTAGCATTTGATTGAGAAGACAATTAAGCAAACAAATGATTAATGCTAATTTAGCACAGGTAACCAATGACCAATTAGTAAAACAATAAGCAAGTAACATCTAGCTGGAGACAAAACATAAGAAGTATTTTGGAATAATTAAGCAAAGTATAATTAATAACGAATATTACTTTTAAGGATTTAGAGTTAGTTATATCGAATAAACCAATCCAACAAATGATTAATTCCAATGAATGCTTAATTAATCAAGTAGATAGCGCGAACAATAACTCATTTATAAATATATATTATTTAGAGGGAATTAATATTGCCAATTAAAGTAATCGAAAAAGCTATAATGAGCGAGAGAGAAGGCGAAATGAATTTCATTAAAAGTTTTTCGATTTCAAAATAAATTTTATCAATTTTTTTTTTTTGTTTATTGTCAGAATGATTTTAGCAAATTGTTTTAGTTCGACCTTTCAGAGTTGTTTCCAAAATCCACACGAAATCATTGGTCATAGAATTTTACAACGAGCTTACGAAAAGCGGAATGGTTTCGCAAATTTCTTTGCTAAATTGAGCGATGCTGAAAAGAATGAAATTGAAGAGGGAATCAAAATGCTTCTAAAGAAAACTGTCGCAAATATTAATTTTATGGATGAAGTGAGTAAAAACAAGCTATTTGTACGAATTTATACAAATTTAAACTCTTGGAATAAGTTTCAAAATTCATCACTAAAAACTTGATCGGATCAGATTTTATGAATTATTCTACTCAAAATTTAAAAGAATTTAATTCAAAATGCAATTCTTTCGAGTTTTTCATTTATTACACATTAAACATCCAAATTTCATTTGATCGATTGCAAACGAATTTAAAAATTTTATTGTAACTAAAAATTACATTCATACATTTCTGAAAGCAGAAAAGAATTTACGGGTTTTCACAGAAATTATTGAGCTTTCAGGTTCAGCGATTAGCAGAGGAATTCGGTGCTAATCATGTCAAGTTTCGAGCCGTGGGTTTCAAGCCTGAATTTTTTGGAATTTATGCTGATGCTACTATTACTGAATGCATATTCCTAGACAATGCCGTACATCCTGCGCATCACACTCTTACCGCATTTGCTTCATTCATTACTATGGTTAAAATTTTTAAATCACAATCTTAGATGCCAATTTTTAAAACTTCGGCACTATTATTGAAAATTTTAACTACCTTTATTAGTTATGAAATTATTATTTTTTCATATTATAGGTATATTCATCAGTCAGAGATGGTTTTTATGCAGAAATGCGACGTAAGAGACGCACATCAAATAGTTGTAGTACGAGTTCTAATTCATCTTATATGCGGGAAACTATATCAGGCGATCTGGGCACTGATTTACTACCACAGAGGTTAATAAACTCTTTTTAATTTAAGAAAAGAATCATTCAACTATCAAACGTAATTCTTGACAATTTTAAGAACAATCAGAGAATGCATAACAAAATATGAAACTATTTTGCATGTCTCACACGATAGATTAAAGATAATGAAACCGACGAATCGAGATTTACAGTAGTAATTAAAGAGGATAACGACAGCTTAGTGAAACTATTCTCAAATGACCCTTAAACATATCAGTTTAATAGTTCTAAAAATCAAACATCGAAAATATTTATATTTGAATTCATTGCAGGTCAGCAAGCCCGAGTAACGAATCCGGTGGATCGGATTTTAGTGCAGTGATAGTAATCCCGCCAGATAAAGGCAACATGACGAAAGAACCCTTAAATGATCCCTAAACACATCAATTTTGGCTAAATAATGTACATTATCACATATCATTACTTCAAAATGCCTTATTCTTGTTGTATAATAATTTTGTCGCCAATTTCAAAATTCGAATAATATATTACCCGTGAATTTTTCATTTATAAAAACAATAACAAAAGCTATTTTGGGGATCCGGAAAAAAAGAAGGATTTGCAATTACAGAACAGATATTATGCGGAATGTACTCTGAACTGATTCAAGGATGAACGATTATTATCCCGCTGGCCAGACATACAACACTGCCTTTAAATATTAAAAGAAAATCATAGCAATCCATACATTTATGAGTTGGCAAGATGTGTAAAGTTAAAATCCAATGATAATGCTTTTAAATTATAGTGAATAATAAAGAAATGAAAATTCGTGAGATGTATTATGTAATCTTTTTACCTTATAAACTTACATGTAATGTTACGGTCGTTCAGCATTGCATATCACGCTGATATTTAACACAATATTACGCATATACAATATTTTGAGCAAAATTTTTTTATCAAAGTTATGGAATATTTTTCAACTATAAACGCACAACAATCAGGAAAAAATATTATATTTTTCCTCCACATTTACATTTCAAAATGAAGCTTTTATAAGTTTTTTCTATGAATAGAACAACAAAAAACAATGGAAACAATTATTTTTTTCGTTCATATATCCATTTATATACTGGTGCTTTCATCGGTTCCCCTTTCGCTATCTAAAAAAGTACAGTTCCAGAAACCATATCAAGATAATAACTGGCCAATAAATTGAAGTTCTTAGGAGCACTTGAAAAGATTGGAAATAAATTAGAAGATAGATAAAATGGAACACTGCAAAAACAAAAATTTTGAGCATAGAAATACAAATGATGCAACCTTTTTGGGCCGCAGTTCTTTCCTTTTACTCTCTGCTACATTCTTTTTAACTTCCAATTTCTCGACAACGACTTTCAATTCTTTGGCACGCTGCATTCTCTTCAGCAGTTCGCTGTACGTCTTCCGCCGCTCATGATCTGCTTCCTATAAAATTAATGATCCATGATTTTATAAATGAATCAGTGAATTAAATAAGTACTAAGCTATTATGCAATTATAATGCATGTATAATATTTAATGAATGATAGTGATTAACTCTACAATGTATACGGGAAGTTAAAGAAGCTGTTCTTGTGAATATACCTTTACATCATCCTTTCTTTTAGCGTTTATGATAGTGCTGTTCTGAAGAGTAGAAACGCGCGGTCGATTGTATCTTCGATCCAATATTTCTTTTGGCGTATTGAAATATCGCGTGAGATCAAAATTCTTTGCTAAAAGCTGTTGTTTATACTGAATGAATTGAATTCCCGTGAAAAATGCTGATTAATCAGTAAATGAACTCAACAGTAATTATGCCTAAAACTAAATCAGTTGCATAAAAAAGATGGTAAACTGCTCTGAAAAGTAAAGTGGAGAAGCTAGTTGGCTTCCAAAACTCAGGACTAGAAACTTATTGCATATATTCCTAATGGTAGTGCCATCAACCACTGAACAGAGATTATGAGTCTCAAAAAACCCTTATGTGTTAATCTAAAAAACAGTGTTGTAAGTCTGCATATCTGAACTATTAATTACCTGGACAGTTTTTCCCAAGAGAAACATACAAAAAGTGAGACTCTTAGAATTCGTTATGCATCTATTTCTTGTTAACTAATCCCATTAAAATAGTTATAAATAATTATCGAAACTTTCGGAAAGTTAAAATAAAATAGTGAAACCTTTTTTTTCTGTATCGACAAAAATGGTGTGCGTATTTTTTGCAACTGTAACATCCGCAAAATGTAAAGTGGCCCTCAGCTTTTCAATTTTCTAAACAGAAGAATATAAACAAAAATTAGAAAAAGTATATGATGGAACAGTGCTTTATAAATACTATGTGTTTTCTCACTTTTTATCGGCCAATTACAACCTTATCACTCCGAAATATTTATTTTTATGATTTAAAAATAAAATGCTATGAAATGAATGAAATTACTTGATTTTCAATATTTAGTCGATGCTTCACATATTTCAGATCTTTTAAATCCTCTAACTTCTTTTGCAGCAACGTATCCTCATCAGGCTCTGGAGCATTCTCATGATGTATTCCATCCTCCTACAAAACTCTGTGTGATATCAGATGAAAATTTTTGCTCGTTTTTAAAAAAAATTATAGAATTGAAATTATTACATACAATAAACTGAACTGTAAAACCAATAATGAATACAAAGGAAAGCATAGATTACCCCAATATGACTTCGAATCATATGGAAATGAAATTCATCCGGATTCCGATTCAATGCCTTCTGCCGTAATTTTCGCAATTTCTCCTTCTTGCAATTATAATCTCGTGCACGTTTAACATAATCCTTCTTCTTCTCTAACAGACCAAACTTTGCTCGTGATTCTGGCTGAAAATTTCACTTTTTCACTGCTAGAAATCAAAGTGTGAAATAAAATTCAACAATATCTTAGAATTCTGAAGTGCAAATTTTATTGTTCTTATCAATGGAATTTGATTTACAACTATAAGTTACTCATTGATTCCAAGCAATTGTTGAAGGATAAATGGACATTCACGAACCTGTGGACGTTCACGATGAATCCGTTGACCGACCTTCGATGATCGTTTCAGTGAAGACATCGTTCATATGAATCTATAATAAATAACTACACATACCTTCTATGGAATATAATCCTTTCTTAAATTTCTCCTCCGGAATATAATACCTTCATGAATTCCTCCAACAAAGGAATATTGCCATTCCTGTTTCCCTTCCGGAATTTCCGAATTTATTCTACAAAATATAACTTCATCCTGAATATGCACCAATCACATAACCTTTTTTTGCCGCTCTCTCTCCCTCTCTCTTTTTTCAACACATTTCCATTTAACTCTTTTTCTCAATCTTTTATTGTCTTATTGATCATAAAAATGCTCCTACTTTCTGATTATCCGAAATTTGTGCGATATTATCATTACTCTCATATTTCTTTTCTCACTTTCTCTACCATCTTTATTTCACTAATTCTAGTATAACTTGCAATTGTCGCTCTGTCTGGAATCTCTCATTTCATATTATCCTCGCAATCGCTATAACTGATGTTTAGTGATGATAAATTGCAGCGAAATATTTTGTCTCGAAGCGATTGTATGGATCAGTAGCTATTAATCTGGATAATTCACATCTTTTGGTAGATTCAGTATGGGTCGGCTGTGTTTATGGGTTCGGGTGAGCTGTATGTGTCTGACGATTGGACATTGTATGTTGGAGATTTGAATTCGATGGGAGGCCAATTAAAGTTTTTGTAGATTGAGATGGCAGAGAAAAAGGAAGCAATGAGAGATGACAAAATGGAAAAGGAAGCGAAGAAAGAGCAGAAGGAAAAGCCTAAATTCGATGAGCTGCCACTGACGCTGCATGAGCGGTTGATGAAGTTGGATAAAAATGATTACCTGAATCGTTCACCGGATGATCCGCGATGGTTCGATCGAGAATACAATCGGCGACAACAACTTTCTGGTGATGGGCCACTTTGGACAGCTCCAATGGATGCTCGTTATCAGCAAATAAAGATGGGACGACATTGCACCGATTATTATCAGGATTATTATCGTTGCCTCAATTTGTTGGGTGAAGACTATAAACCATGCAAATTCTTTTACAACACTTTTATGGATATTTGTCCGTCATTCTGGAGAGAAAAATTTGATGAATGGAGAGAAGAAGGCGTCTACCCGGGACGTTTTGATCGTTAGATACTTGAGCAGTCTAAGCATGAATCTTCTTACATTAATGATTTTAGGTTGTATCAAATAAGCTCTATCAAATTTCATTTTAGCCTGCCAATTTTTTTTTAGTGTTTTAACTCTTTTGAAATATGCTTGTAACTATTCCATCCATAGAATGTATTTTTTATCATCATTTAGAATGTTCATTCGTGCAAATGTATTATTTCCTTTTCATTCTTAGTTGCGCTGAAAAATAATATATTTCGCGTAGAAAATGCTCTAATGTATAATATTTCATTTGGATCGAATGACTAAAAAAATAAAGTTGAGGTGATGTTAAAAAGTAGTACGATAGATCAGAAAGAGTTGCAACGACGTGAAGCATATTTACGTGATAACTCTCGACCTTTCAAATTGACTGATCCCACAACTTGGCCACGTCGCTGGGGTGTGACGTTTCTTGCTATTGGTAGTGGTCTGCTATCCTGGAAATATTACACGGATTGGTCGAGGAAACCATTCTTTTACAGTCAGTTTTGAATAATGGGCATAAATAATTGTATAAATGTGGATAGAAAATCATCGAGAGGGAAAGGATGAGTTTGGTTATTATTTGTTCAAAAGATTAGTGATTCAAACACTTCTCATTCCATCAGCTTTTTTAAATTGCACTATCAATTGTATTTTACATTTTTGGACTTGTTTTAGGTCTCGTTCCTCGTTTCGTTCTCTTAGTTTTTTTGGGAGGCGTTGGATACGTTATTGGTTCACTTCGTGAATATCACTACAAAACCCGCGACGCTGTTATTGAACATTATATCTCGCTTCATCCAGAAGATTTTCAGCATTTGACAAATTGTATGCTCTTTTTTGGAAGTTCTAATTCAAATAGCACTCAAGTTATCCTAACCTACGCTCTGAAGATTTGAAGTAGTCTAAATAACAAGATTTTTTGCTGGTGGGTAAATGATCCTTAATTTTTTCAGTGGACGGACGGAAATTCTCAGAGGTGCTTATGCCTTGGATTCCTCGACGTGCACATCATAGAAAGTTCGATTAGAATCGATTAGCGTGTTCACAAGCTTATATCATTTATTCCACATTTTACTGTTCGCTAGTTTCACCTATTTGCCGTAATTTTCAATTCGATTTATTAATGGAGTTAGAGGAAAACATTGGTAGTTCGGAATCTGCTGATTTGGTCAATGAAAGACGTAAACGTATGTTGGCACGACTGGAAGCGCGTCATACACGGGATACAGTTGGGATAAAAACATCTTCCGCTGAAACAGCAGATTTTGATGAACTACTAGCAAAAGCTACACGAGTAATAAATTCTTCAGAATTGAAAGCAGAGCCTGAATTTCTTCATGAATTAGAAACTGCTCTTGCGCTAATTCCATCCGGCCGTCAATCACATCGTTTAAAACAAGCCTTAAATTTGTTACGTAATCAAATGCAGAAGCAAATTGGATTGGCGCATCAGGAATCAGCATTTTCTTTTAGCACCAAAAGAGAAAATACTCCAGATCCAGCAGTACAAAAAACCGTAATTGTCAAATGTAGTCCGCTTGGTCCCATGCAGATAGCAACCAAACCACCGTTGCAAAAGGCAATCACAGTAAATAACGAGGTATTTTTTCGTTAGTGTAATTTGGATTGATTATTATCAAGTGTTAATCCAATATCTGGGTTCTAATATGGTATCTTATGAAGTCAGAAAGAATTTCCATTGTAGAATGGGAGAGAATTAATACTGGAAGGTAATGATGGTGAAGAAGTTTTGATCAACGATGTCGTTAACTCTGTGGTTCGTGTTCCATTCAAAGCATCGGCTGTTCATGTAAAGTTTGTGAAGCATACTACTTTAATTTTCGCACCAATTAAAACTTCTCTTTTAATACGAAACTGTGAAAATCTAACAGTTGCTGTCGCTGCACAACAAGTAAGAATCCACGATAGCCATCAGATTCGGTTCTACGTTGAGGTATGTTTCAAATTTCCGAAACTTTGATTCTACATGTTCCCGTTTTCTTTTCTGTAAACTCCTTTATTGTTGTTCAGAGTTATAATATTACTGTCATTAGATTATTTTTGCTATATGCATATTGCATTTTATTAGAGTGGCTAAAGGGAAGTAAAAGTCATAATTTCACAGAGTAACATAGTGAATAAAATATATACACTTCTCTAAAATGTACGTTTCGAAATGCATTTGAATGCCGGCTCGAATTGTGGAAATTATTTTTTTAATGAAATAATTTAGGTGCGCGGGGCTTTGATAATTGAAGACTGTGATGGAATAGAAGTCGCACCATATAACGTTGTTGGCTTCCAGCGAGACGCGCAAAATATGAATTGGCGTAATGTACAGGATTTCAGTTGGCTTTCGGCAGAGGAACACAGTCCAAATTGGAAAATCATGAAAGAAAACGCAGAAAAATGCTTTACTTTGTAACACAAATTATGAAACTTTTGTTTTCTGTTCAAATCCTTGCGTGTTTATGTTTTTTTTTCTTTTTTTTCAAGTTTTACTCTTGACTTTCACGAAAAAGTAGTGCTATTGATTTAGATTCTAAATTGTTTAATTTTGTTTTTTCCGAAAGAATTGCTAACGAATTCATTTGTCTCTTCATTGTGATTATTTTTCGCTGTATTTGTTTTGATAATAAATTTACTTGTAACAGCTATTTTTCAGGTTGGAGAATATGTGAAAAATTGCCTTTCTTACTTAGTATATTAATAAATTATTGTAATTGTACTAGAATTTTGGTAAAGTTTTTTAAATTTGGAGGATTTTTCAAATAATTCCTAACTAGACTTGGACTTAAAATAGTTTCTCCTGTTGGTTATTCAAATTTTTGAGCTTTCTATCACTTGATCAGGAATAATTTTCATGCAATACATAAATGCATGGAACATTCTACTGAAGTTCATTTTTGATACAAGGTGTAACTGTTAGGTGGTTGCTTTTCAGGATTATTTGAAAAATACTTTTCATTTTATTAACAAATATCTCGTGGGATAAAATTCTTGAAAATTAGAAATACGGTAAAATAAGTCTGTAGCTTGTATTTTGTTCTTTCGAGTATTATGCTTCTAAATATTAGTTGATTTCACTAAATTTCAAATTTTAAATTGGAATTCAGTTCGGTTTTAAAAAATCTTATTGAAAGGAATGAGTAAACCTGAGTAAATTAGTCCCACATGATTTAAGCGCCTGAGTTTGTAATATTGAGATCTATGAAATCTAAGAATTTCTTTACAAAATATTGAAGTTCTGTAAAGCATAGAGAGGGCAGTCCAACGGAATTGGGATTTTTTAGTTCGTACTGATAAGTACTCGAATTTAACGACGTTAAAAGTAAAAGATTCACGTTATTTGTTCAAAATGGGGTGTTGTTCGTCGATTGTATTTCATGAAGAGGAAAAAGGACTGGAAGATCATTTATTTCCATATCTTGATTATGAGGAACAACCGGATGATGAATACAAACAGCTGGACACTGAAAATGATCAAAAGGGTGATACTGCTGTAGAGCATATATTCAAGAAAACGAAGTAAAAACTGATGAATTTCTCTGGCAATTCGTTCTAAATTCACCGTAATCAATTAAGCATTCCTAGCAATTACTATTTAGTATAACCTATTGAACACTTGAATTTTTGAAAGCATCTAATCATATTACTCAGAGTATTTCCAGTTAAATTTTTAAAAATTAAATTAGGCAAATTTCAAAAATTTGATTTATATTGAATCAATCACGATGCATAGCAATTAATAGTAATAATATGATTTCACATTTCTTCATGACACTAAAAATTTCATTTTATCTTGCACTGTTATCAGATCGATTTGATCGATATATATCCTTAGATGGAATAAAAAGTGATTTGACATAATATCTCGTAACTTGCTTACCAATAGTGAAAAGATGAAAACAAATTGTGCGGCAAAATTTTACCATATGAAAAGGAGTAAACTTTCAATTGAAAGTATAATACTTTCATAATTAAATTCGTTAATTAAATTGTATGATTATTTCAAACTTTGGTTTGAGTTTTAAGCTTATGATTTTTTAACTTAATCTGCTTCTGAAAAAAAAAATTCGAATTGTTCATCAATTACAACCAAAGACAGTGTAAATTTTCAGAATGGTATATGGACAGCCTCCTAAAGATATGAGAAATTTTCAAATTGATTGGAAAAACGATTATAATATCGTCTTTAGGAATCGACCATGTCCATATGATTTTCCAGCATTTGAAGGTGACAAACCACCTGATTATGATGAAAATGTTTGTTTTTGTCTTTTCTAATTTCAACAGTATTTTTTGGTCTTTTCGAAAGGAAGCAAAATAATAGTGCAGATTTAGATGAATTGAAATTCTCATTTCATTGTTTTAAAATTTAGTCTTTTAGAAAGAGGAAATGAATAAAATTAGTACTGTAGAGAAAGGCGAATCAAAAAGAGAGAGTGAGGGAAAAGGAGATAAACGAGAAAGGAAGAAAAAATCGAAGAGCAAAGGCAAAGACGGTTAGATTTAAATTTAAAAATTAAACATCATTCAATTAATTACCAATCAATCTGTTGCAGAGAAAAAGAGGAATGATGGTAAAGGTGCTGGAAAGATCACTTCTAAGAAACCAAGACGTTCGATTAATGAACTCGATCAATGCAGTCTTAGTGCAAGAGATTGAAAAAATATTTCTGCAGCAAAACTTTTTTCATTTCAAAATTTCAATTTATCAATTAAATTTCATACTTTTCCTTCCATGTCATTCTGCCAGCTTACATTCATACAACTTTAATTGATACAATTTAATTAGCACAAATGAAATTTGCAAAAATTTCCAAATTATTTCAACAAATAATCAATCTTCAGTCCTTCTCTGACAACCAATCATCAGATAGATTCTCGATTTATCAATGTAAATAGTGATCATTTTGCTTTGGTCAGTTGATCAGTCTGATCGAACAACATTTCAGTCTAAACACTAATTCATTTTACAGAAATATATTAATAACATTTAATAGTTTGCCTATTTTATCACCTCTGAATACTTGAAAGATAATTCAGAAAATACCTGAATTTTGAACTTTGAAATTTTAGATCTTTGCTGGACATTCAAATGCTATCAAACATTTTTATTTCATAATATACACGCAAATAATGAATTAATTAGGGGAAAAAAAGCACAAATAAACAAAACGAATGAAACAAAAAAAAAAACATACAAACATATATGCAAATGAAAATACAAAAAAAAGGAAAAATTAAAAAAATTGAAAAAAGCCCGCAACATCAAATGTCATGTTTACGATATATACCATGTATCACGCATTAATAATGACCACAACAATCGTAAAACTAGAAATTCCTAAAATTTATTTTGAAAAAATCAACTAAACCTATTTTGAGTAAAGTGTCGAGATATTTTCTTTACAATTTCGCACTTTTATTCATTTTCAGGTTGCTTGCTATCAAACTTTTCAGTAGTACATTTCAAGTTTTCAAGTCAAAAGATAAATTAATTAATCAATTGCAAGCGTCAAAAGGTAATAAGAAAATCTGGACACTGTTAATTAGTTAAAAATTATTAATTTAAAATTACCGGTATTTGCTCTTTTTTACGTTAAGTTCGATTCGATTCTCTACTACTTCTTATCATCTGATTCTACTTTTTTTATTAATTAATCAAATAATAAGGGGAACAATAGGCCTTATACAGGATAACTGCAGTGACTGGTTAAATAACCCGAAATCATGAAATGACCCGAGGTATTTTGCTTCACCATTTGCACAGATTTCTTAGAATCGAATCCCTCTAGCTTCCAAGCCGTATGTTTACAACACTGATTTTCAATCTCTTTGAAGCATAGCATAATCATTTTCATTTGTACAAATATCAATCGCAATAATCTCGAAACTTTCCAATCTAATTTTCTCAACTTATTTTCTCAAAATTTGCTTCTAAATACACCACTATCAGTGTACAAAAATTAAAATGTAAAATGAGGAAAAAAATGCAACATTTCGTTTCCGAATGAATGACGAAAGTGTGATAGAACAAGATGTCTAAGCGATTTGTGACAAAAATAAAGGTTGACCTAATATAGAAAGAAAATGGAAATTAATAATTACACAATTACAACTCAGACAACATTACCAGTGGACCCAATTCTGGCATGCTTCCCTGACATATTCTATCTGTGCTTTTGAAAATCTCTTTTCCTTCTTAAACGCTTCCCAGATAAAATTATAAGATTTGCAAAGTTTATTTGGTCTTCTTTCAAAATTCAATCTTTTTTCTGAAACCGTCCAAAAATTTTAAATTTCATTTAAAAATTCAAAAATGAAAGGTCGTATGATAATAAGTTAAAGATAATAAATGAAAAAAATTATTTGTTGAGATCTTTTTTGTCGGTGGACTCGTTAATATCGCCCAGGATAGTTGTCATAGGTTATCGAATTGACCGGTAGAAGATTGTTGTATGTTTCACTACCGTTGAGACTAACTGACGGATTCCACAAATTTGAGCTGACAATATTTCTTCCATTCAATTTTGGTACTTAGTGACAAAAAACTTCTGTTATGTTGGTATCTGCTCATCCGCACTTTCATCACTTTCGTTCATTGTTGTTACCTCACCTTTGCATTCTTTTTTGTGCTTCATTCGCCTATTCTGGAACCATATTTTTACCTGAAATTAATTAATAATCCATTAATATAAAGTTGAAATTACTTTTCAATCATTCTTTATTTCTTCTATCTATCCGTGCTATTCAAATGTTCAATTCTTAAATTTTGTATTTAGAAAAAATTTAAGCTAATCGAAATAAACTAATCGTTTGTATTGCTATTAATTATTATTACATACAAACAGATATTCAATAATTCATAAAAAATCAAACCAAACTTCTTCCGCTTTTTTTTTTGCTTTTTAAATAGAAGATTTTTATGATTGATAGTAAAAAAAAGAAATCAAGTCGGCAAAGAACAAAGAAGTTTATTTAGCGAGAAAAATTGAACGGTTGAAAAAAGGAAAAAAAAGGGAGAGAAAAAAAAATAGAGGTTCATGTTTAGTATAAATAAAAAGAATGTTCATTTTGTCCTCGGGACAATTCTCTCTTTTTTATCTCTAATGGGACCACCCAGGTGACAGTAATGCAATAAATTAGGGACACCCTATGTGGCGGATACATGCCGGTTCATCTTCACTACAATGGGAATGAAATTCCATCATATGACTAAATAAGACAAAAAAAAAAAACTAATTTTGAATTTTTTAATGAACTTTCTTCTCTTTTTCCTCTCAAAACTTTAAAAATGCTGAAAACTACATAATGACTACAAAAAAGAGGAAAAAAATGAAATTTCTGATTTTAAGTTTTCAATTTTAGAAACATAGCACTTGTGAGGAGAACATTTTTACATTCCTTCTTAAAATTATCTTAACCAATTGAAATGAAAGACAAGATATTCATTCACTTCCAATGCCAGTTGGACAATATTCTATTAGAGATAATTTTATCAGCTGAATGAATATTCGATAAAATTCTGAATGCAATTATAAGCAAAGGTAATTTTGTTAAGTACAAATAAAATAGATCAGAGATATTGGCATACCCACTTGCAGTTCATTTATAATATCCCATTTATAATAGTGCTGCTAATTTAAACTTGAAAACTGAAAATAATTAAGCTTCATATGTTATTTGAATCGATTCTTCCTCATCTAATAATATCCCATCTCTAAGTTTACTTTTAATTTTTGAAATTCAGAAAAAGACATGACCTATATGTTTATGTCACGTATTTTCCTCACCAGACAATCAGGGTTGATAATAAGTTTCTATGATCCGTTATAATAAAACGTGATATAATCGGTCTAGCGATCTACGACAAGTTGTACTCAGTCTGGTTTTTGCAATCACTATTGCAGAAGAGGATAACATTTTCACGGTTGAAAAATAAGACAGAAAGAGAGGAAGAGAAAAAAAAAGGAAAAAATGAAGATATTTTGAACGTTATATGATGGAAATGTTACTTTGAAAATTCTAAAGAAATATAACAATAATAATAATAATCATGATTAGTTTATTCATTTGCAAGTATCCACTGATGCAAGAATTAGCCCTAAACAAACATCTACTGGTATCTATCAAGGCTTTGCTGATTGAATATTAGTAAGTAAAACTTCAGCTATTACTACGAATTATATTTATGATACTTTAAGCTATTTCAAGATATTTGAAAATAATATAATGTTTGATAAGATTTATTTCTGATACTTTAAAGTGACTAAAAATGATATTGGACAGGTATATTGGTTTCTCAGAATTTTTTATGTGATCAGAATTGTTAATGATTAAAATTCCTTTTCAAGTTAGTTTTTTGCCTATTGTGAAAAGAAACATAAATACATATGAAACAACCGAAGATCTATTTTTAGTCAAAAAGACAAAATAGAAAAAGCATACAATTGTACAATGTCATGCTAGGCTAAGTTGGATACTTCCCATCTCTGTTTCAATTCAAGTTTTATAGTAATTTCGATAAAAAAAAAATATTCAAAAAAGATTAATCATTGAACTAATTTCAACAAGATTTCAAAATTTAATTTTAACATTTTCAAGTGGAAACAAACCTGCCGCTCGGATAATTGTAAGCTTTCAGAGATTTCTTGCCGCCTTTTTCGCGTTAAATATTTATTATAATGAAATTCCTTTTCAAGTTCTAACGTTTGATTTCTGCTATATGTTTGCCGCGTCCTTTTTGATTCACCGCCTTTGCCACCTGAAATACGTAGACAAGAAGAATAACGATTATTTTTGGAATTCAAATTATTTCTTTTTATAATACATTTAAAAAAATTTTTTTTTTTTTATAATACATAAGCATTTAATGGGTTATGTATGAAGTAACCTGTATAATTTATAAACGTTTAATAAAAGTCAAGAAGAAAAACAGCGGATGCAAGATCAGCGCAGAAGCAAACGTAAATCAATCGTAATTGTTAAATCACCAATATTATGTAAATTATATTTGAATCATGGCTTTACCTATTTTTGTTTAACAAATCATTATTCTTCCATTTAATGTTAACAAAGTTTTCATCAGTGCAGATTTTCAATATCGATTCTATTAATTTGTATGATTTACTAGAAAAACTCATAATTTTAAGTCTCGTTGAAATTCTCATGGCTTCATCACCAATCATAAATTTTTTGATATAACATCAATAAAAAAACTACAGCAATTTTTATATTGCTATAGTTGTTTATCAACTGACCGTAACCAATGTACAACGGTATACTGTATGCATATGAATTTTCTTTTTTGTGTTTTTCATAAAGAAATTTTAAAAATTTGCTCTTCCCAGCCACTATTATAGCCCAGTTCGTGAAGGAAGAAATGAGCGGCTTTCGCCTTTGAAGTGGAGCGGTTGAACTGTCAAAGCAATTTTCAAAATATGTGTTGATTTATATTGGCGAAATAATAAACCATCGAGAAGTAAAATGAAGACACTGCTTTTGCAAAAAAGAAAACGAACTTTTTCTGGGATTTTTCTTTTCAACGTTCTTCACTTTTCTCTTGATTTCACATAGAATGAACACATTTTTAAAATCTCCAAAACTTTTGAAAAATTCAACCAAAATATAAACTGATATAAAATCTGAATTTTTCTTGCAGTTAAAATTTTGATTAATAATTTTAAAAAAAATTTCAATTTCTTTTGAAAAAAAGAAGAAGAAATCCTTCTTGTAGATAACAAAATATAAAATGCACTGATTAAGTAGAAGCAAAAGGTAGACTTTTATCAGTATTACAGTAGACCAACCAAATGATCGATAATATCGTAACGAACCAGTCTGCAATAGTAATGCTTTAACTTCAACCTCCTACATACTTAAAATTTTAATCCTAAATTGCATTTCACACTCCATTTTGCAGAAAACAAAAACATAAGCAGACTTTGATTTTTGTACCTTTTCTTTTTCCAATCTTTCAATCATTTTTTGCAATTATTTTACCATAATAGTAAAAAAAAAATGTTTTTTACCGTAAGTTTTTTTTCCATTTTTTAAAATGAGGAAAATGAATATGTAAAGAAGAAAAAGTGTGAACGAAATGACAGAAAAAAAGAGAAGAAAAATATGTTCGTTCGTTTATGTTTTAAAAAAAGTTTGCTTGGCTAGTTCAGTGGAAAACATGCATTGCTTCAGGGTTATGGATGCAAAATGATGAAAAAGCGGTAAAATTTCAAAGAATCCTAGAATGAAATATGATATTCTCAAATAATAAAATTTTGTTAAACATGAAAGCAAAGCGATGGATGAAGTTGACGGAAGGATAACATCATTAATATCAACATCATCATCAACATCAACATTAACATCAACATCAACAACAACATCAACAACAACATCAACAACAACATCAACAACAACAACATCAACAACATCAATAACAGCAACATCAACAATAACAATGGTATATCCGAAAAAAGTTAAACTTCATTTACATATTGAATACATACATAATATATGTGCAGACACAGACACAGAAAAACATATACACAACAAACATACTACATGCTTCGGATCATAAAAAAGAATCGTTATCGTCATTTTCTTCATCAGATTCAGTCAACAACAACAAAAAACACAAGCAATGACAAAGCAATCATTTCCACGTTTTTTGAGCTTTTGCAACTTACAGTATTGACTGCACATCTGTTGATAGCATAATGATTGTTACCGTAATTACAATAGTAAAGGAATGATAAAATGTATAATGTATTTGTTACTGTGTTTTTGATTTATATCATTATGGTAATAATCATTGTGACATTAAAAAATTTGCAAATGATACTGGAGATTGCAACAACTTGACAATGTTGATAAAGTTTCAGGAACAAGCATCTTAAATGTTATTATCATCCTTCCTTGATATTTCTCAATGGAATTTCAGTGAAATTGTAAACTTTTATAGCGCAATGATAGCAATGTTGATATGCTGGTAAGTTTATTTATCCATATGTGTACTTTATATTTTAACAACGAATTATTCGGTTTCAAATTTCTGCACTTATGTAATTCGATACAAAATATGACCGAGTGATCCGAGAGTTCTTGAATCTTACAGTTAAGATTGAAAAAATATATTTAGTTATTTCATCAAATTTTTATTTCCAATATTTATATGCAATTAATTTTAATCACTCAGAAATTCTAGCAAAATTTAAAATTTCCATTTAAGTTCTTTAATTTATCTAAAAATGTTTTATACAGAATAAATTGACAAATGCTTCTTGTCTTATTTTTTTACCTCAGATGTCCCTCATTTGTTCAACAAATTTCATAAAGCATCACAAAATTTTGCAATTAATTATCGATCAATATTACACATTCAATAGCACAACAGACCAACAGACCCACCCATATCACATACTAAACTACCCTACCCGATTCTCACATCAAATGAGTTCTATCAGAATGCAGTACGGCGTGCACATCATTTCAATAGCAACACATACACGCACACAAATACACACACCTGCCTCTTTCCTACAGTATACCACTGTTGAATGAAATGGAAAAATACAGGATGATTGTATTCCGGAATGATTCTTGCTATGTTGATTAAGTCTGGGTGGATGTGTGAAACAATTTCCTTTGAATTAATAGGGAAAAAAAAAAAGATTTGAAAGGATAAGATAATTGTAGTTTTAAATAATATGAAGAAAGATATTATTTTTTAAGCTTATTATTATTGTCTTTTATCAAGAACAAGCAGCGCTCCGACTATCATTTTTTAATTAATTTAAAAATTCTATAAATAATAAAAGTTAAGTAAGTAATAAAAGAGGATTAAGAAGTGACGTCCTGATATGTCTATGTCAAGTATTTGTCACAATATTTATATTAGAAAGTAAAAGAATCTAATCAAATGTAAACTGATGTTAACTGTTACAGATAACCTGTTTGCAAGATAACTGTCAGATAGATTAAGCAGTGATAACATGACAACATATCATATGATAAAAACGAGATATTGTATAGCTTGAAAACGTAATGGAAATTAATGAACGAATGAAACAGTTTCAGCAGTAAATTAAAGTGGTAACAAGTGTCAGAAGTTGGAAACGAAACTTGTCTGAGAAGTCGTTCCCACGAGTTTCTGTTGAATGTAATGACTTTGATAAAATTTATAGTCGCTTTTGCTAGTGTCTATTGCTCGATTGATGTAAACTTTGAAATTAACGGCTTTGCTTAATGATAAATTATAGCAAATACATGGGAACATTCATATAAAATGATAAATTTTAATAGTAATCACAAATGACTGAATAAATTTCTGACGAAAATTGTAATTTTATATGTTAAAGAAATGTGTAGAGATTTTGATCGAGTCTTGAGAAGTTATATATTGGTACAGCTAGATTGAATTAATCTAACTTTCACACTAAAATATGAAATGAATAAACTACTCACAATCATTGCTTGATTTGCAAACTTGACATTTCTGAAACGAATATATTTGAAGGTAATCCAAAAACAAACAAAAGTTTGATAATTTTTCATTAAATTTCATTTCATGCTAAAAAAGTACTGTTAAAACAAAATGATAACGGATATTATATGAGTTATCAGTACGAGAATTTTCATATGAACAAATGTTAATCGTTTTTCTGAATCACTGTACAACAACTGAAGTTATTGATAATAATAATAATAATGATAATTTGTTCATTTAATTGAAGTATTCATTGCAATAATTATTACTGTTGATAATCCTTTTAGCGTTTTTTTTTTTATTTAAATTATTCAAATACTAAACTTATTTGCTGATAAGATGTTAACAATTGAAGAAGCTAAGGAAGATGGACCATCATAAATGTATCCCGAGACAAGGGCATTCATCTGGGAAGCAGTTAATCCAGCTTACCGATGAACAATTGTCTTCTGGGATCGGCGCTTTTTTGAAGCTCCTTTCAAATAAATTACATACAACAATCGTTTTTCGCTTTTTAGCATTGATATCCCAACTCAAAATAAATATTAAAAATTCTTTTTACTCTTTTAAAAATTTCTTAAAATTTGTGCTTGCCAAATGATTTGTAGCATTGGTTTTACATTTACATTCAACTAACATTACTGACTAATTAATCATTAATTAATACAATGATTATGTGGATGTGGTACGGATATGAATCACTGATTTTAATAAGTTTTCAAATTTCAGCCGAAAATTCTGGAAAAATGAATGATAAACAAAAGCAGAAATAAAAACGATGGAACTCCAGTTACTAATCAATTGTACTGCAATTTCTAACGTAATCGACAAGTGTGTGGAAGCACCTGAACTTAATCGAGCAGAAATTGTATCTTTAAAATCTATTTTTGAAACTTGAAATTCCGTAAGACTAAAGATGATCGGTTTCTTCTGTTGTAGATAAACTATCACATAAAATTTCCAATATCCACAATTTGAATAAAATGTAAATTAAGTGTCCAAAAATAGTAAACTATGTTTTTCAAAAAAGGAGTAAAATGAAACTTCAATTTGATCTGAAGTAATTTCAAGCAAACTTCATTATTTAAAATTTTTCAACGATATTGAAAATCTTCTTAGAGCTAAATTACAAAAAACACATAAAAATTTTAAAATTTCATATCGAATCGATTAGTGAACTGCAAGAACCAGGCATTGACAGGAGAGAAAGAGAGAGGGAGAAGAGAGAGAGAGGGAGAGAGAGGAAAAAAAGAGAGGCAAAACAACGATTTGAGCATCTTTCCAATGACATTGTCGTAATTTCATTTTGTGGGTATACAAGAAAATGGGTTCAAATGGAAGACTTATTTTCTCTCATAATCTGTCTCTAACAGTGAAATTTCATGAGCTAAATTTTTCGCAGTGAATTTTAAAACATTTTATAACAATAATGAAAAGTTTGCTTCATCCAATTCAAATTATTACGTCAACATTACTGTATGTAAGTTTATTTAATCCATAAATAAAATAATTAAATTAACTAACACAAATGTTAAGCTGAATCAATAATATACTTTAAAATCGTCACTCGAAATTATGATTTAGAAATAACTGTAGCAACTAGATGATATTTGGTAGTGGATATAACTTGATGTTAGTCAGACGAATCATTTGTGGTGCTAAACTTCTTAATGTGACAAACTGTCCATTTTTAAATCAATAACATTGTGTTCATCCGTCTTGATTGTTACATCATAATATTTGAAAGTAGTAATATATCATTATTTTTTCAACTTATCAATGTTATGACCTAGTACTGGATCTGAAGATAAGGCGGACCTTGAACCCCTCGAATAAGGAAAGGGATTTTGATGTCGCCTGTTGAACAGTTGCACTCGTCCTTTTTACATATCCCGTCAATTCACACTCAATGGACTTGTACACACCACACACATACACACACGGAGGTATCTGAGTTTTCACCTTTTGATCTTTGCCGATAATTTATTAGCAGGACAAGCGCATTGCATATCATCGAGGCAAAACATAAACCTACAAATATCAGCTAGTTATTTTTGGAATTTAACGGAGTTTTAGTTGTAGCAAACAAAGAAAACTTGAAATTACTCATCGTACAAAAATGTAATGAATAATGATGTCATACAATTGAATTTCATGTCAAATCGGAAGAAACAAAATAAGTTAACCTATCCGGTTGCTACTATCCGGAATCATTAACACCATACGGCTCAAAATTTCATCCCACTATAATAATAAACCCCTAAACAGCATGACGTAAAAATTTACTTTTCCTTTCTTTTTTTCTTTTTATCTTTTTTGATTCTTCAATTCTTAAATCCTAGCTTAAAATTGAAATATTTGAATTACTGCCAAAGCAAGGATGCAGAAATTCTCACATTATCTAATTTCCCATTCTTACCAATTCAAATTAAATTAAGGTTCAAACATGCTATTTTAATAATAATAATAATAATAATAATAATAATAATAATAATAATAATAATAATA
>JARVGP010001000.1:0-24876 GCA_029876185.1 Mansonella ozzardi
TAATAATAATAATAATAATAATAATAATAATAATAATAATAAACAATAATAAATACTAATAGTAATAAAATAGCCAGTAATCGTAGTAGTCCTAGAGATAAAACAAGTCAACAAATATTATTATTGTTCTTACAAACATCCGGATAATATTGACAATTATTCATGCTTAATTACAAACATTACTGATAGTATTAATAATCACTGGTAATGGATATCACTGTAGCAGTAATAGTGATAGTAATAGTGGTAATAATAATAGTAATAAAATACTCAGCAATCATTGTAATTCTAGATGATAAAAGAAAAAACTAATGGATATCATTGTAGCAGTAATAGTGATAGTAATAATGGTAATAGTAATAGTAATAAAATACTCAGCAATCATTGTAATTCTAAATGATAAAAGAAAAAACCAACAAATATTATTATTATCCTTACATAAATACAAAAATTACTGATAATATTGATAATTTATTGGATATCATTATTTTTTGTGCATAAGAAAGAAAAATAAAAAAAAGGAATTCGAAAGAAAGAAAAATAAAAAAAAGGAATTCGAAATATTTTATTCTACGAGTGTTTAGATGAATAGAGGGAATTTAAAATGATTTCTCTTTAAAATGAATAATTACAAATAATTTCTCATCATTAAATTCCATCCAAAGCAAGCAATCGATTATTTGAGTAAAAAATTTTTTCAAGATAACGAAACTATCGTTTTCGAAGTTATTACTATTAATTTCATTAAGGATTATATTAATATGAAGTTTGACATAAAAATTATTTCTTGATACTAGGAGAAATTTAAAGTTTTTTTACTAGCAAACAGTTACTCTACATCTGCTAGCGGTAAACGGATTAATTTAGTCTATTAGTAGGAGAGACGTATTAATTTTGTCTTTGTCTAGATCTATCAAAGGGAGGTACGTCTTAATTTAGTCTGTTAGTAGGAAATACGTATCAGTCTATTATTAAGCGATATGCCAAGTTCATATTGTTAGATGACACTCACAGTTTACTCATAGGCGACATGTCGAGGAGGTCAAAAATGTCATTCATCGAATGAAAAATATATATGTGTAAAAAAAAAAAAATCGAAATGTTAACGTTTTTATATCGTATATTTTAGTTTGAAATTAAGAAACTAAGACATCTAAGTAAATGAACAACGACAATAGTAACACTGAAAAAAATTTAATTTAAATTGCAAATTATCACAATCAATTCAATATATCAATCATTTTTTTTAAAATGAATATTGCAAATAAATAAATATTTAATTCCGGACCACGCTGATTAACGGATTATTGATGAACTAGTGTCAGCAGTATAGATAAACTTATATTTGATATTAGGCTAGATCCAAATTCAGTAAGTTAAAATATTTATGTGTTTGGTTGACGAAACTGGCGAAATGTTATTTGCGTGGCTGCTGCTGCTGTCTTCGATATTGGGCTATATCGATAGTCAAATAGGCAAATGCAAGAAACAAGCCATGAATGATAAATATCGACAAGTGGGCAATTTTCACTTGCAATTGCAGCAATAACTAGTAGTAGTATTAGCAGCAGTAAAAGCAGCAGTAAAAGTAGTAGTAGTAGTACTTGCTATTTTTGTTGTAACTACTAGATGATAAAGCTGATAGTATTATAGAGTTGAATATAAAAGTATTGAAATGAAATTCAAGATAGCTTTAGGACATATATATGCGTGTGAGAAGGACGACACTACTATTACTGATACTCATTAATGATGGTGAGAGGAATGAAATGAATGATTTCATATGCCGATTATCGATTCTTCAACTTTTCCTGCAAAATGAGTACGAATGAGAAAATAGAAATAGGAAAATTGAGGAAGCAAGTGCAAAACGAAGTGATCTTAAAAAGGAGAGTTTTTGAAAATATCTCTTTAAAAACTAAGTCGAATTTATTTGTACTTTCATGCAAGTATAGTAGTGAAAAAAAAATGGATAGATAGATTTTAAAATGAATGAATGTCGTCGCTGTCGTTTATAGCAGCTAGTATTTTTTTAAAAAAAATAAAATCAAAAAAAACCAAAAATAAAAAAAACTAAAAGTGAAATGATAAATTTAAATTTGAAAAAAGAAAAAAAGGAATGCTTATTTCCGTTTTTTTTTCTTCTGAAATTTTTTCTGTAAATAAACATAAGCAGAGAAAAAAGACAAAAAAATCTATCTTGCTTTTTCTTTTTTGCTTTATTTCTTTTGCATTGCATTTTTTTTTTCTAACTTTCATTCATTTTGACAGCCTTTTTATATTTTTTTCCATCTCATCAAAGGCAGATATGCTTCGATAAAATTGGCAATTTTTTTTTTTCTCCAATGAACAATAATTGCATGAGTTAAATGAAAATTTTCAATTGCTTTCATTGATTTGGAAAAAAAATGTTGCCTTAAAAATGGAAAAAGCAAAGAAAATAAATATAGCATAATAATAATAGTATTATAGAAAATGATAGAGATCGAGAGAGGGAGAGAGAGAGAAATTTTTTAATTGATTGTTTGATAATAGTAGCTTTGGTGTTGTTGGATAAAAATTCCTTAAACTGAGTTTATAATTTTAAAAAAAATTTTGTTCAAAATACCTGAATAGATGAATGAATGAATGATATTTGCTACGCAAAAATATTCGATTATAATTATTATGATAATAACAAATGATAATAATTAATGATGATAATGGAGCTATAATGATTATAATAATAATGTAAGGTTACAAGAATATGCTTATTGTTTCATCGATTAACATGTTTATATTTCCCTTATCCACAAATTAGTATCATTTTTAATTAAGATAATAGCAGCTTTTTTTCGTCATTTTCATTTCGAGAGAAAGAAGAGAGGAAGAGGGAGAGAGAGAAAGAGAAAAGGGAGGAAGGAAAAACGAAATATGCTTTAATACGAAATTCAAAATATTTCTTTCATCCCTGTAATGTCACCATTCATTTATTCCATTAATTTAATTTAGTTGTCTGAAATGAAAGAATGTTTTAGCTAATGATAAAATATGTCAGCAAATGAGATTTTTTTGTTTTTTGTTTTCTTTTTGGACGAATCGATCTATTTTTTAAATTATTTTAAAAAAAATTAAAATTGAAAGTAAAGCGAATAAGAGAAAAGAAATTCATTCACTTCATTTTTTAAATTTCTTTATTTTTTTATTGCAAAAAAAGAAATGAAGTTGGAAAAATGAACTATTAATAATAGTTGGATAAAAAAGTGGAAAAAATATCTTTATAGACTTTATTTTTACAGATTAGATGAAAAATATATACTTTACCTTTATAGAGTGGATGAAAAAATTTTCTGAAACAAGAAAATAAAAATTTCGAAACAGAGGAGATTTCATGTTAAATAGGTTCAAGAAATTAAGAGAGTGATATACTGGAACGAATAATTTAATGCAGGACATAGGAAGTACGTAGGAAAGCCATAGAATAATTTAATGCAGTACCTTGGTAAAAAAATCATATTTAGTATAGAATTCGTATAATGATTGATTAATTAGCATAAAATTACTGATTTTAATTATCACCAGCAGGTAAAAAGCCATAGAATAAAAAGAGATGGTAAAAAGATCATATTTGACGTAGAATTCGTTATTTTATTGATTTTTTTTTGTACATTTTAAAATTATTATTAACATAGCATATTATTGATCGATGTTCTTCATTTATGATTTCAAAAGTTAATATATGATGAAGTTTGTTGTTTGTTAAATATAAAAGGATAATTTGGCGAAAAAAGAAATGAGTGAAAAGTTTATTAGAAAAATGATTGATTTCTTTTTTCTTTTTTTTAGGTTATTTATGTAAAATTAAAATATCATTTGATACTTTGGAAATTGCTGTAGGAAAAAAGTAAGGAAGAAAAATTAAGAAAGAAGCGTGATGGAGAAAAATAGGATAACTTTTAAATTTAATAAAACTTTTTAAATTTAAAAAAATTTGATAAAAGTTTAGAAAGACTTGTCCTAATTAGACAAATATATATTGCAAAAATAATATGTAAATATTTTTCTGTATGTTTAGTATTGATTAGAAATTTGAAATGATTGTAATAATTTTAAATTATATGAATAGCACATTTTTGCATTTCAATTTTAATGTTACCAAACCAGTACTTATAGGATTGAAAAAAACTAGAGGAAAGCATTTAAAATTTTCAGTACAAAAAAAAAAAACGGAAAAAGATATCCGAAAATAAGGAAACAGAAAAAAAGGAAATAAAACGGAAAAAATATCAAAAAAGAAATAAAAAATGGTTTTTTCCGGCTTCCAGTTCAGTAAATTGATTGCATTCTGTAGCTCATACGAGAATTTTATAAAATGCTTAGAAAAATATGAAAGTGAAATGGTAAATAGACGAATGGTAGGAAAGAGATAATGATGATGATATTGATATTGATGATGATGATGATGATGATGACTGAAAATAATGATTTGAATAGAGGAGGAAGATGAGAAAATTTTGAATGACTTTGAAAAATGGAAAAATTTTCATTTTTTTACCCAAAAAAAATTCATTTTACAAAATGGATGTATGATGACCTCAACGAAATTACACAGTACGCTATACTATATCTAATAATATTGTTAAAAGTAATAAAAACAGCTATGCAATGAATTTTTTTCTCGAGAAATCTTCCCGTAAACAACATCAAAATTTTATTTATTATTAGATTTCTGAAAAGAAAAAAAAGATGCAAACAAAATTCTCAACAACTTTTATTTTATGAAATGTTTTTTTTTCTCTTTCTTTTTTTGTTTCTTTTTTCTTTTTCTTATTTCATTTCAAAATTTATTCTTCAACAGATTTGAAAATTTGTGAAGTTCTAATTTGTTTTTTATATTTCATTTTTTTCTATATGTTGTTTGTCTGTTTGTTTTTCTTGAATAAATTATTATAAACGAACAAAAATGAAATTATTAATTATTTATATATATATATATATATATATACATATTATATTATACATATATATATTATAAATGTATAATATATATATAATGTATAAATATATATATATATATATATATATAATGAAATTATAATTAATTATTTATATATATATAATAAAATTTATAAATCAATTAATTCTGGATTTGTTTTTTTTTTTTTTTTAAACAATTAATTTTAGAAAATTTATTAGCCATCAATAATACTGTAACATACACATACATATAGGTTATCTTAAATTTTATTAGGGTTATCTTAAATTTTATTAAAAAAAAAATTTACATTTGTTTGCTTTTCCTTTCTTTTTTTTAAATGTTATTTAAACATTTTTTGATTGGACTTTCCGACCTTTTGAAAGAAATTTTTTAAGCTGATCTTTTAAAGAATTTTTTTGTTTGATAATAATTTCATAAAATATCAGTTTGTTTCTGTTATCCTTTTCTTTTATTTTATGGAATTATGGAATTTTTATACTTAAATTATAACTATATTTTTTGTTCGCATTTTTCCAAATCAAAAAAAAAGCGATGAAATTTTGTAGTTTTCTTTTTTTTCTTTTTAATTGATAGCAGTAGTAAGTTAATTAATTGATCCTTTGAAATAATAATAACAGTAACAGTAGTAGTAATTGCAAGAATGAAAATAATAATGATAAAAATGATAGTAATGACAAAAAAAAATATTATTAATAATAATAATTGAAACAAATAATAAAATTGCTGTAATTAATGATTTCTATACAAAATCAAAATGATTAATGAAAAATTGATTTTTGGGGGTAAATATTGTGCTTTTTAGTTTTTATGATAAAGTTTTTATAAATAATTAATTGTAAGAATTAAAATGAAAAAAAGCAACTGTAGCAAATCATTATATTATAACTGTTTGTTTTTTTCTTTTTTTGGAAAAATAAAAAAAATGGAAGGAACATGATGATTTATGGATAAATTTTGGAATTTCAATGCACCAAAAACGCTTGAAAACGATTTAATTATTACATTTACATTTATTCAAAAAACCTTAAGCGTTTTTTCCACTTTTTCAGGAAAATAAAAATGAAATTAATTTTTTTTCCTTTCCCTCTCTCATTCTTGCAATTTCTTCAATTTGATTTATTTTGCAGTTTTTTCTTTCTCTATTTTCATTTCAAATAAAAAAATCCCGTTACAATTTTTTTTCCAGAAATGGAAATGGATTATATATATATATATATAAACAAATTAATTCTAATATTTTAAATACGTATGTATATATGTATACAAATTAATTTTAATATTTTGAATATATAAAATATATATATATAAATAAACAAATTATTTAATATTAATTATATATATGTAGTATTTTAAATATATATATATAGTAAACAAATTAATTTTAGAATTTAAAAATTAATTTTTAGTATATATATATATATATGTGTGTTACAGCGTTATTTATAGCTAATAAATTTTCGATAATTTAAAATATTAAAATTAGTTGTTTAAAAAAAATAACCCCAGAATTAATTATTTTATAAATTACATTTCTACAAATAACATTATTTTTTAATAATGGTAAAAAAAACAAAATAAAATTTGCCTCATTTATCAATTATAAAATTTCTTTTTTTTTTTAAGATTATTTTTTACATTTATTTAATTTTCCTGGTAATTTTCGGTCTTTTGTTGTCCTATCGCTTTTATTTGCATGCTTATATATCTATATATGTATGTATATTTAAATACCATTTATTTTGAAAAAAAAAAGAAAAAATAGAAAGTCGATGACATTTAGCGACATTTATCGTTGATATTTCCGAAACATTAATAATTTGTTTGATTTTTTTTTTTTTTTTAAATTTTTACTTTATCATCTATTATTTCACCTGCTTTCTTTCTCTTTTTATTTTTTAAAATGGATATTTGAAAAAAAACGATGAAAGTCATTTATGACTTAAAAATATTTTTGCAATTAGTTTGAAATATGCAAACTTTGCTAAATAGCATTTTAACTTTTTGTATTCATTTAAAAAAAAAAAAAGGAAAATCCAAGTATTATTATTAGAACTGAGTAAAATTTTGAAATGAAAAAGGAATGAATTTTTTAATTTTAATGTCCATTACTGATGTAATTGTACGTTGGCTGATTTTATTAGAACCATAAGTAATCTGAAAATACGATAATGGCATTTTCCGTCTCTCTGTACCTAATTAAGATACATTTTTTAAAAAAACTGATAGTGTCTAATTAGAACCTATCATAAAAAAGTGAGAGTGCCAGGTTAGAACACATTTTTTAAAAAAAATATTTTCTATCCTATTATCCGGAGGATTTTTTGAATAAATAACGAAAGAAAAAAAAACAGATAAAGCTTAAAGTGATCAATAATTTCTTGGAATTTTGAAAATATTGTAAATTTTTATCATTCGTTAACACTTCTAAAAATTTCTTTTGATTGATGGAAAAAAAATTTTTTTATGATTTGTTCTTTGTTTAATTAATTGGCGTGATTTCAATTATTTAATTAACTAACTTTTCTTAACATTAATTAAAATTTAATTAAGATCTTTGAAAAAGAAATATCCAAAAAACATGAAAAATATCCGAAAAAAAATCAAAAAAAATGATTTCTTTTTTTTTAAATAATTCCCTATACCAAATGGATAATAAATATTTTAACATGTGAATGCTGTAGTTTATTGTAAATTTAATAAAATACAAACAAAAGTAATAAGATACAAATTAAATTTTTTTAAATAATTTTTTTTTAAATTTTGTAATAAAAAAATTAAAAAAAAATTTTTTTCAAATATAAAAGAATTTTTTTTGAAAAAAATGGAAGGAAAAAAAATTGCAATACTTGAAATTTTTCAAAATTTTCTACTATATTTCTGGAATAAAGAATAATTAATATTTATTTCAGATGTTTTGAAATTGAACAAAAATGACTGAAAAAAAATTCATGAAAGGATTAGAGAGAGAAAAAGAAAAAAATTGTAAAGAAAATTTTGTAAAATAAGAACTTGATGTTGTTTTATTTTTATATATGTATATGTATATAGGAAGAATTGGAAGAGAAGAAAGAAAATAAAAATTTAATTTTTTCAAAAAAAAGAAAACTATTAAATATGTTTCTTTCACACTAAAATAATAAATTCATTTTAAAAAATTTGTATTTAAAAAAAAAAAAAAAAAAAAAAACTAATAAGATATAATAATTAATTTTTCTGTGAAAAATTTTGGTATGATTAAATAAGGAAAGTGTATTTTAAGCCAATGCTAAAATGTAAACGTAAACTAGTATTGTTTTAGTTGATTATATCATTGAACTCTTAAGAAGTTACATACAGACATTTCTAAAAAAAAAAAAAAAAAAATCACATTAAAAATATTATTTTAGCTCTTTGGCGTCTCCTAACTTGTGCTATTGTTGGCTATCATTTTTGTAAAAAAAATAGACATGTATGTATATATATGATTAGGCTCAATTTAAGAAGGGATTGTTTTTATGCGAGAATTGTAGGTATATAAATTAAAATAGGTTTTCCTATATTATAGTATTAATTATTTTATTTTAGATTTTCTTTTCTATGCTTTTAATTAATTGTTATTAATTAGAGTGTTTCCTTTTAATGAACAACTATAAAAAGTTCAATTAATGTAAGCATTAATTAAACATGCATTAATTAATTAAACATTAATTAGTTGATTTCTATTGTTTTGCTTTATCTACGACAAAATACCACATTGAAAGCACGAAATCTCGTTCAATCTGTCAAATTAAGCAATATTGGGCCTGGTTAGTAGTACGTGAATCGCAGAAATGAATCAACAATAAAAAATTAACTATTGGCTAATGGTATTCGATGATGATAAAATACCGATTAATGATCATAATATGCTCGAATCAAACGCCATTGCTATGCCTATTCCTTTTTAGTTATTTAGTGCAATATATTTTTCATGATGATTTTTATTTGATCTTTTTTTTTTTTTGATTTGAATATTTAGATTAGTTATGTTTTTATTTGAGACGATTACTTATATAGCTACTAATTACTGAATGCATTATGCATATAATATATAACTATAATAAAAAGAAATACCTAGAATAAAATCGAGAAAACTGAAAAAAACAGAATAGAACGTAATAAAGAATCAATTCTTATATCTGTGTAAGTAATACCTGCTTAACCCATCTAAAATTATAAGAAAAATTTCTTGAAAAAAACAAAAACAATAGGAAGGGGGTGGTACACCCTACGAGAAAAAATAATAAAACTTAAGCATTATCCCATCGTATTTTATATTTTAGTCGAAGTATGTTTTGTTTTTAACTGATGTAAACTACCTAAATATGTCATTTTTTTTTTTATTAATGATTCTTTCAGTTTTTTTTCTTTCTTTTTTGGTAAGCAATTCAAGGATTTGCAAGTCACATACATGCTAAGCTAAATTTATTTCTTTTCTCATCTGTGATTTTTGATCTTTTAAAAAATGAAATTTTTTTTTTTCGAATAATTATGCAGATATTTAAAATTTTTTTATCTTTATCACAAAATGAAAAAATGAAGAAGCTATTAAATGAAAATAATATAAAAATGGTACAATCCATATTGATGAAAAGTAGAGTTTGAAAAATTTTTCATAAATTTAATAAAATCCTTTTAATACCACAAAAAAAAGCGAGTAAATGAAAAAAGGATAGTAATAAAATATGGAAAAAAAAGTGAAAATGCATTGAAATTTGAAAAATTAGTTAAAATGAAGTAACAGCAATGAATTCAATTATTTAATTGAATGATGAGATGGTATTAGAGAAGACTAAAATATATAGCTCAAAAATTTTGAATTTAAATGAAAATTCTAAAATGCATAGTTGAACAAATGAAAAATTAAATGAATGTTTTATAATAATATATATTGATGACAATTAAACTATTTTAAATTTTGAATTTAAAAGCGAAATTATTTCATTTCAAAAAAAAAGTGATTGTATATAAGATAGAGGTGTATTGTATACTGGTGTGCTTTTTTTTTTCTTTAAAAATTTCAATAATCATTTTGATTTTTAATTAAAAATTTTCATGTGTTTCATTTTATCATTTATTAGTTATAAATTAATTCTTACCTTCTTTATTTCATTTTGATCATTTATTAATTGTTGCTTAACTAATTATCAATTAATTCTTACCTGTTTTTTTCTCTTTTTTTGCTTGTTAAAAAAAATAATAAAATTGAAAAAAATTAATTAATACTATATAAAAAATGCGAAGTGGAAAAAAGTATGAAAGTTTTAAATTGATTGAAATGATGAATATAGAAGTGACAAGGGAAAAAAGTGAAAAAAAAGAAGTGACAAGGGAAAAAAGTGAAAAAAAAAAACTGTTTAGAAATAGCAATATATGTATCATCGAAGATATGTATATATATGCTATTTATCGAATTTTCAAAATGAACTTATGCGACAGGTAGATAGATTTGTTGATTATGAAGCACATAGCAACCAATAAAGATTAATAATAATAGTTAGTAATACTATAAATAAATCAATATTAGCAGTAGCATGCAGTCACATGATATTGTAGTATCAAATATTATTTTTATCGTATGATGATGATTGATTTTTACAATAATTTTAAATAATGAAAAGAAAGGATAAAAATCTTCCTTAATTCTATCGAATTTTAACTAACATTTAAAATTATAAACAACAAAAAAATATGTTATTAAAATTTTGAAATATTAATTGTAAAACAAAAAATGAAAAGAAAAAATTGAAAAGTATTATCGTATGATATAAGTAATTGAAAAGCATATTTCGTATGGTATAAGTAAGTGAGTGAGTATAAAATTAATTAATAATTGAAATTGGAAAAGTATTAAAGAGGGAAAAAAGTGGTCCTGTTATATTATATGTATTAAATTATAAAAAATAAATTGAAATATGTTATTTATTAAAATTTTGTAATAATTAATTATTAAAGAAGGAATTATTGAAATTTTGAAATAGTTAGTTAATAAAGAACTAATTTTTAAAACTGAAGTAATTAATTATTAAACAACAAAATCTTTCGAATAAGACAGTGTTTAATTTTATGATAGGAGAAAGGAATGAAATATAATCTAGGAATTCTCAAATAATACAGCAGTGCGAGAATAATACTGTAGTACGATATTTTTAAATTAAAAAGGTTATGAAAATATGAAGAAGGAAGAAAATAGGAAATGGTTGATTTTTCTTTCTTTTTTTGAGAAAAGGAAATAGTGTAAAATGATGTTATTTATTCATTTTCAAATATTTCAATTTTTTTTTTTTTCTCTTTAGATTTTTTTAAAAATTTTTGGATTTAATTTTATTAATACTTTTACTACGTTAATATTGTGTGAGCATCATTGAAATTATGAGATCATTTTGAAAAAAAAATGAAATTTGAGATTTAGTAATTGTTACTATAATTTTCATAATTAATATCATTTCACTACTTATTTTTCTTTTAAAATAAAAGCAAAAAGAATAAAAAAAAAAAACACAAACAAACAAATAAAAAAAAAGTTCTGCTAGATTTCTTATTTAAAATTTTCTATCATTTTAATTATAAATTAATAGTAGTAATAACAGTTATAACATATATATATATTTGATCTCTTCTTTTTTACCAAAAATTTAAAATTTAAATTTAAAAAGGAGAAAAATTTGGATCCATGTAGTAGTCTTCGTCTTCGTTGTGCATCATAAAAATGATTAGTAAAGTAATAATAGTAGTTCGAGAGTGAAGGAGGAGGGAAAAGGAGGAGATAGGAGGAGAAAAATTTTTTTAGGCAAAAAAAATGAAATAAATGACGTAGAAGGAAAAAGTTGGAAATGAGAGAAATAGTATATGAAAGAAGAAGTGGAAAAATTTTTTTAGATATTTTTATCAAATTTAATGAATTAAAAAATTAAAAATTCATTATTATTAATTTTCATTCTTATTTTTGCATTACGAAAGGGGAAATCTATCGGACAGTGACTTCTATTAAAATTTCTGTTAAAGTGATTTCTATTAAAATTTTATTAAAAATATTTAAAATATTTTATTAAAAGTATTTAAAATGTTAAAATATTTTTCATTAAAAATAGTGATTTCTATTAAAATTTAACAATTCTACTAAAATAATGGAATTAAAATATTTAAATTTAAGGAAAAAAATTATTCAAGTTTACGGAAGAAACGAAACTTGTAAATTTACATAATTGTGGAAATATACTTGGCATGTTATATGATTTTTTAAAATAATTATTTAAAAAAAAATATTGTAATTAATTTATTATTATTGTCATTGTTATTGATCATAGCTATATTATTTCTTAGTAATGTAAATTAATTTGTTTGAAAATTTCATTATGACTATTAATTAATAAAGAAAGTAATAGTGATTAATTGTGATTATTTCACATTTTGACATTTTGAAAAGATTTTTTTTGTTTTTTTTTCTTAAATCTTTCAACAAGAACAGAGTGTAGAAGAAAAATTGCTCATAACAACTGACATTGAAAGATGATGCAAATAAATGAATAAATAAAATTAATAAACAGAGAAATAAATGAATGAGTAAACATAATAATAAACACAGAAATAAATAAATTAACAGAGAAATAAATAAATAAATGAGTAAAAGAGAAAACGAGTAATAGAATATGAAATTTTGTAGGAAAATATTATTATCTGTAATACTAAAATATATTTTTACACTAATAATATTACTATTATTAAGGAACTAAAAAGAAGTATTAATGTTGATAAGTAGATATGTTTGTTAGCAATCAGTCATTATCAGTAAAAATAAATAGATAGTATTTGTAATTATTGGTAACAACAAGCAATATATGTTTTGTTATTGGTTACAGTACAATATTTGTATTGATGATGTGATAGAAAGAAATTTGTTAACAAACCTTTAGTTTCTCGAATATATCTTATAGTTGATGTAATTAAATTAGCATCTGATTCAGTTGAAGTTTGTTCACCAGTAGAAGAAGATGACATGATGATTTTGAACAAATTATACAGCAACAGTAAAATGAGCAAAATGCTCAGAAAGTAAAGCTCTTTTAAAATATCAAATGCAAACAAAAATTTTTTTGTTTTTTTCATTTTTCACAAACTTCTATCTATCACTGTTTTCAATTCAATGAATCAATGCTTAAAAGAAAAAAAGAAAGAAAAAAAAACGAAAGAGAAATGAAACGGAAATTTTTCAAACTTAATCATTCTTTTCTTTTCTCATTTTAGAAAGATGAAAAATTGAAAAAAAAAAAGCAAAAATGATTTTTTAAAAAATATTTATGCTGTGATGAATAATAATTGATTAAACATTACACACACTAATATAGCATTAACTTTACAATATGCTTTATTTGTCGTTAAAATTTTGCTACAAAATGAAAATGTAATTATTGGGAGAAAATTTATTGATTGAAATATTTTCAATTTACAGATTTCGACAATGTTTGTTTTGAAATATTTCATTGTGATTTTGCAATTGTCGTTACCTTGGTGATTTCCAAATTATTACTTCACCCCTCTTCTCTTTTACCATTTGAAAACTTAAATTCATATCTCATCATTAAATTACCGCTACAATTATTATTACCATTACACTTCATCATCATCATTATTTGTCTCATTAGCATCAAAGGCTCACACTGTATAATATATGATTGTCGTAGTAATAGTAATAGTTAGTATTCATACATTCATCATAATTATAATTGTACCATTATCGATTTATCTTTTCAATTTTTTTGTATCAAAAAATTTTAATAACATTCACAACAGGGCGTACATTTTAATTTTCAATACGAAAATAGCATGCAGTGCATAAATACATAGTATACTTTCCAATTATTAAGTTTTAATTGCAAAAAATAAATTAATTAAAAATCAGTTCCATTGAAAAAAAAAGAAAAAAGAAAGATAAGAAGATAGGAAAGAAAACAGCAGAATGTGTGAGGAGGGTAGAGATATTATCGATGGGACCTCAATTAAAATAGCACATTATTATTTGAAATTTTGTTTACCATAGAAAATGTATTCGATAATATTTATTCTGTATGCTAGTATGTATATACATATATATATATATATATATATATGTATATGGTTGATCCGGTTTTTGCACTGGAATAATGATGACAATGACTTTGGTTAACGAAGTGGAAATCAAATTGACAGATAGATAGATAGGATGGTTTCGCACATTTAAATTTTAACTCAAATTCGAAATTATGTTGAAATTTTTAACAAATTTTAATTTAAACAAAAAATTAAATAGGAACTGAAATTGAAATACTTAGATGATGAAATGATTACTGTTTATTTATTTTGCAGTGTTTATTTATTTTGCAGTGTTTTTTTAAACAAAATTTCTGTAAACATGAATAATTATTTTAACATAATTAATCTAATTCTTTTTCTATTAGGTGTTAATGCAAAAAATAAATTACAAAAAATAGTAATGCTAAATTATTTCAAAAAAAGAGGGAAAGTGAAATTTAACTGATTAATTTTTTTTTGCAAATATAAAATTTAATATTTAAAATATCAAAATTGCATTTATGGATGAAGTATTTTAATGGTTTAATTGTAAAATTAATTAAATTTAATTCATTTCAAACTTTTCCACCTATTTATTTTTTTTCTACTGTGTGTTAATTTTCATTTTTTTCACTGTTAAATTTGTTTTGAACTTTTGCTTAAATAATTTATTTTCAATGTTTCAAAATTTCCAACGAACTAGTCATTCGATTAGAGAAGCTGAAACAAAACAATAAAATTGAAACGAATTTGAAGCAAACTTTTTTTTTCTTTTGTGAGCTTTAACATAAGGAAATTTTTTTTAGGTTTTAATTTTTATGTTATCTTATTTTTCCTTCCTGAAATTTCCGAAAGGAATGAGAGATTGAGACGGTGACGAACGAGTAAAGGATGAGATGAGGGGAAAAAAAGAAAGAGCTTCCAGAAATTTCAGGAAAGAAAAATAAAATAAATCTATGTCGTATTTTTCAATCATCAGTAATCATCATTAGCTAACTTACTTTTTCACCTTTCTTCCATCTTTTTTTTTTCATTCATCCTTCTTTTTATCACTGTTTAAAATTTATAAAATTATTTTTTCTTTTCCTCCCTCTCTCTCTGTTTTGCTGTTTTTTCAAGCAAAAAAAGTAAGTATTAATTCACATATATTTTGTCTTATAATACTGAATAAAAATGATAATAATATTTTAAAAACAATTGATAAGGATTCTTTGGAAGATTTTTTTTTTCTTTTTTTTGTCAACGAATAATTTATTAATTGACAATTATTGTCATTTGAAATAATTGTATAAATGACATATAAGGCACTTATTTTCTGCTTTATTTTAAAGCATACAAATTTGCCAGTTAGAAAATAATATTTTTTTAAGAGAAAAAAAAAGAAAAGGATACAATAATAATATATCTACTAAACTATTAAATATATTTATGACTTTTTTTTTAAATGTGTGAAATAAAAATATGAATTTTACCTAGAAATTTGTTTCATCTATTTATGAATAAATAAAATAAATGAATTTCAAGATGAAAACTAATTGGGCAAAACGAAATCATTTGGGATATTTTCCTAGCAAGGAAAATTATGGCTTTAATTATTGCTGCTGTATAGATTTTTTCTTTTCATTAAAAAGGATCATTACGTTCTGTTAGTCATTGTAACAATGAAAGGAGATTTTACTTATTTTACTTGTCAGTTAGTTATCCCAAAATGTATGCAAATGCAAAAATATGATTTTTAGGATTTATTGAAAAAAAGAAGTAAGAAGTAAAGAGGTTAGATGTTGAATACTATATACTGATTACTTATCGAATACGGTATACTAGTACAGTAATTTTATATATACCTTGTACTAATTTAATTTGAATACTAGTTTTATTTAATTTCTGTGAAAAATATTTTTGAGTATAATTTGTATAATTTGTCCCCAATAAAATGTCTTTCTTGAGTTTGTATATGAATGGAAGAGAAGGAAAGATAGAAATTAAACAAATTAAATAATATATAAAAGTATCTGTGTAATTTTGAAGTCTTTACTTTTATTTTTAATCATAAATATTCCAAAAAATTTTTACAGTAAAACAAAAAAAAATTGTCATTTTTTCTATAATTCTGCTAATTACACAAAAAAAGTAAAAACTTCAAAATTACACAAATACAGGTTATCATTATCATTTAATTATCAAATAATCATCTAAATTTTTCCAATCAGCTAATTACATTTTAAAATAACAGTCATGGATTTATTCAGTTGATAATTAAATGATAATGATAACCTGTATTTTACAATCTTCTTCCAGGTATATTATTTTTTTTTTATTTGCCTTACCCATAATCTATTAACTTTTCCCTTACCAATGAAATCATCTAATCGCAAATCATTGAAAAATAAATATTTTATTGTGAAATGCATTTAAAAATTTACTATTTAAAAAATCAAAGATGAAAGATCCAAAATAATACCTGTGTTGAGATTTTTCTTTTTTTTTTTATCGAACAATTTATAAATTTTAAATGGCATATTTCGAAGTTCCGATTTTCATCATTTCAAAATATTTTATTTTTTTTTTTGACATTATTAATATCATTCAATTCTAAAATTGTATCCATAACAAAAAATTTATGATCAATAATATATTTTTGATAATGATATAAAATAGTAGTTAAATTTATGAAATTTTAAATTTAAATTTTACCGTATTTTTACATGAGATTTTTATGGTATGATAATTTGAAATGCCATGTGTTTTTTTTCAGTAATAAATTTTTCTTAAATTCATTTTTAGGGTTATTTATCGGAAGTTGGTGCATCACTCATTGATCAAAAATTAAAACTGAATATCGTACCACAAACAAATATTGTTGCATTAGCTGCTCCAACATTTAATTATGGACGTATTGATCGTGCTAAAGCGCGTACCAAACAACGTATACGAATACGTTATCCAGAAATTGGAAAACATTTTCATCGAATTGGTTTACCACCGAAGGTTTTTCTTCTTTTTTCCCACAAATTTAAATTAGAGAAAGTGAAATTTATTGTAAAATTTTAAGCTGGAAATTTTGTTTTATATTTTTTTTGTTTTTTATTTTCACAGTATTTCTTCATTTGTTGATATTTTTTCTTATTATTAATTTTTAAAAATTTGATATTACACAATAATAAAAGAAAATAAGGCATCAAAGAATGTCAACCTAAATTTAGCAAGGTTTTTTATGCTTAATCAATGAAATAAAAGAGCCATAGTTTGATTAGTCTAGTACGATGATGTATTATTGTTCATTCTGTACCAGGCATTTATTGCTATTGGTGACATTTCGACTAAAATCAGTCAATTATTTTATTGACGGAAAGCAGAGCTTAAAATTGTCTTTTAACTTGGCTTATTTGCATTTTTTATTACTCTCATGGGATTAAGTTATTTAAAAAAGGGGAGAAAAAAAAAGAAATGCAAATCTAATAGTTGTACCTAAAATGTTAGTCTTAAATTTCAAAAATGATAATTTTTTTTTCTTTATGCCATTGGTAAAATTTTAAATAAATGGTAAATTTATTCCACTAGTAAAATTTTGAAATAAACGGTAAAATTTAGGAATGACATTGCAATTAATTTTAACAATCAATTAAATTTCATTACAGATTGGAAGTTTCCAATTGTTTGTTCATGGTTATCAAGATGCTAGCTATTGGCTACGACAATGGGAAGTGAATCGAGAAATGTCACCATCATCAGCTGCAATGAAACAATTCCAGCATTTGTTTGAACGAATGGTTGTATTAGATTATATTATTCGAAATACAGGTATTAAATTTCATTCATTTCATTTTAAATTTTATTATGATTAAATTATTATTTTTTTTTCCTGCTAAAATTTATGAATTATTATTTTAGATCGTGGTAATGATAATTGGTTAATTAAATATGAACCAGTAACTGCTCTTATTGGTGTTCCACAAGATCCCACTCCAGCAAAAGAAAATGTAGTGAATAGTTTTTTCTTTTAATTTTTTTTTAAATTAATAGATTATGACTAGGATATTTTTTAACTAGGAAGATTTATTAATTAACATAAAAAAGGAAAACAATTTTGGATTAATATTTGTTAATCATTCATACTATTACACGTTTATTACCAGGCCTTTATTAATAGTAAATTTCCGATCCAATATTCAATTCATAATTTTGCTATTTTTGTTGACTTTTTTTTCAATTGCAACACATCATTGAATTTTGAATTTCATGAATAAGAAAAGAATTTTAAAAATAAAAAAAGTTTTGAAAAAAAACGATTTAAAAGTAAGAAAAAATTTTTTTTAAAAAAAAGAAGATAAAAAAACAATTCAAAAGGTAAAAAATAGTAAGAAAATGAAGAATTTCTAATGCAACTTTCATTTTTCACTCCTAGATTTTTCCAATCATAATGTCCTGATTCAGTTTGTTCAATAAATTTATTAAGTTTTTTTAATACAAAAGAAAAAAAAGAAAAATTAAATTAAGGAGTTAAAAAATTTTTCAAAAATTTAGAATTACAAATGTGAAACATGAAAAATATCATTTTGGAATATAGTGAAATATAATTAGGAATAATTTTAATGAAAATTCAGTTTTATTTTCGTAAAATATGTTTTAATTTCATTTAAAAAAAATGCAAGTTTAACTTTTCAGTTTCTCATTATTGTATATTTTGATAACTTTTTGAAACATTATCGGAAAATAGTCTTGTTAGTCATAACAAAAGAAAATTTTTGGAATGAATAATGACTTTCGGTCTTTCCGATATTGTTACGAATCCGATTTGGAACCGGATAGCTAGTTATAGTTTTATTACTGTCCACATATCAAGTATAATAGAACGAAATTCAAAATAATATCAATTATTATAGTAAGGTAAACGAAATATGTAAATATTAAAAAAAAATACTAATATAAACAAAAAAATACTAATATAACGAATTGAAAAACAGGATTGAGAAGGAAAACGGGTGGATATAATGAAGATAAAAGCAAGCGGGATATTCGCTGCAGAATTAAGGCATAAGAATAGTAGTAGTAGTAAGTAGTACTGAAGCTGGAATAGTATTGATAATAGTAAAAGGAGGTAACATGACAGCTGACAATAACAATGAACTGAGTACAATTAGAGCAGCTTTATATAGGGTGACATGTTTATAGGGAATTTAGAAATTAAAAGAGCTTTGTTTTATATTGTAGTATTTTTATTAGTCATACCTGTTTACAAAAGAATGGGCTTAAACACATGATCTTTCAAAAGCAAAGTAATAAGCCACACTGTGATGGCTTTTCCATAAATCATATGATTGACAAATAAAAAAACTTTGGAATTTCGAAAACAAAGTAATAAATTGTTCTGTGTCATTCTGCAATTAATCTTATCTCACCGAAATTATCATACCATATATATGATTTGATTTGTGTCAAACATTTTGCAGTATAATTATTTTAGTCTTCTTTGGAGAAATATTTATTATTTTCTATTATAGTTTTTGGCTAATGAAGCAGATGCTAACGAAGATGTTAAAAAAATGATGCATATTGTTGATATTGATGATGAAAATGGTAAATGAATTTCATTTAAAAAAAAAAAAAAAAAAAATTTCTCTTTACTGACAAATTTTCGCTTCATTTTTTTAACTATTTTTTTTCTTTAAATAAGGAAATGTTGGGATAAAATTAATAATAAATTTTTTACAAATAAATTTTTACCAGTGATCATCATTTAAGAAAAAAAAGAAAAAGATTACAACAATTTACAAATAAATTTTGGTTATATATTTAATTAAGTTTTTGAAAATTTTAATTTAAAAGAAATGTAAATTTTTTTCAGTGAATGAGCAAAATGTCATGGATATATTAGATTGTGATGTTGATATTGGAAGTTGGGAACAAATGGAGAAGCCAGAAATAGAAGTAGCCGCAATTGATAATGGATTAGCATTTCCGATAAAACATCCTGATGAATGGCGTACATGTAAATTTTTATTTGATTTGTTATCATTTTTGCTATGCAGTTGGTTATGCGCTACTAAAATGCGCAGTTGATATGCAACTTGCACAAATGACATGCATCATTGATAAAATCAGTAATACGAATTAGCTCGTTCTCTAAACGAGAAGGCATAAATTTTAAACAGAATTTTTTAACTATCAATTCCTAATTAAAACTTGTGAATTCCAATTTTTGAGATTAAATTATTTTGATCGAAGTTATTGAAATGAACAATTTCAAATTTTTATTTTTTATGCTATTTTCAACAGTTGAGATTTTTTGAGAAAAATTTTGATTGAAATTTAGCTATTTTAAATCCATCATCATTTTTTTTATTTCTTTTCGATAACATTAGTTTTCTTTTCTTTTTTTTGGCTTTATTTAATATTTTTTAAAATTTAATCTATAATTTGATGGAAGAAAGCTGATAATTTCTTTTTACATCAATTTCCAAATTTTAATATATGTTTGATGATAATAAAATTAAATAAAAAAAAAAATTAAAAAAATTTTGTAATTTAATTTATAAAATTTTTTCAAACATTTTTATTTTTGTCCTTTAAACTTTATTAAAAAATCTTTATCATTTTTTCTTTGCTAACATAGCAAAAGGAAAGAAAACCAAGCATTAATAATTAACGGGAATTGTTATGCTGCTGCAGAATTATCGTATTTATTCATCTATGATATTAAATTGTTGGCTTTAATCGTGTAGATCCATATCGCTGGGCTTGGTTACCAATGGCAAAAAATCCGTTCAGTGAGGAAATTGTTGATTTGGTACTTCCTCAATTGGATAATGTAAATTTTATGCGCGAACTGTGTAATGATCTGAAAAAATTATTCCAAGTTAGTTTTTTTTTTTTTTTGTCCTTCTTGTAATAATTAAAATGTTGTAAATAGATCAACCACTTAGCAAGTAAGGATTTCTTAAAAATGACCAGATTAGTACAAAAAGAAGCCAAGGATGGAAGTTTAGGTTAGAATAAAAAGAAACCAAAGGTGGTTTTTTGAATGATAAGTATATTTTTTCTTTGCTTCTTTTTTGATGAAAAAAAATTTTTTCTTTGTGAAGTAAAAATTTTAAAAACTGAAAAAATGCTTAAATTTAATATGAAAAAAAAATTACGAAATATGAAAGCCATAGTTTATTTTCATTCAAATTCATTAATTGGAATGATAAGAAATTATGTGAAGGAAAGAAAAAAAAAAGATAATTTTCTTTTTTCCCCAAATGATTGTCAAAGAATTGAAGTAAAATTTGAATGTATTTCAAAATTTTTAATCTTAACAATTGAATTATTAATTGGTAAATCATGATTTTTTTTTTAGAAAGATCCAGGTTTTGACAAGAAAATGTTCGAATTACAACTTAGTGTTTTAAGAGGACAAATTTTTAATCTTCGTGAAGCTTTACGCCTACGAAAATCACCACAACAATTAGTCCAGGTGTGATTATTTTGCCCAGGATCAGTTTACTATTGATTTATGATTTTTAAGCAGCAAATTCATATATTTATTTACTTATATTTTTATTCGTCCACTTATTTACTTAAATGTTTGTTCTTTCATTTGTTTACTTATTTATCTTTTTGTTTATTCATTTATTTATTTACTTATTTATTTAATCGTTTATTCATTTATTTGTTTATTCATTTATTTATTTATATATTTATTTGTTTATTCATGATTCATTTATTTATTTATTTGGTTGTTTATTTATTTATTTGTTTATTCATATATTTATTTGCTTATTTATTTAATTGTTTGTTCATTTATTTACTTATTTATTTATTTGTTCTTTTACTTATTTACTTATTTATTTATTTGTTTATTCCATTCATTTATTCAATTAATTAATTTGTTTCATTATCAGTTGCTAATATTTTGTATGAAAATTTTGTGAAATAAATTTTACAGATGCAGCCACAGCTAATAGTGGAAGTGAAGCCAAAAACGAGACGACAATTACGACGTACAACATCCTACGATAGGCGATCAATGAGTACTACTGATGCAGGTGTTATAGACTGAATAATTATTTTTGATTTCCGAAAATTTCTAATTGCATATGTATTTGTAATGAAATTTTGTGTTATTAGTAAGAAACATGCTTATCAAGATTCGCTGTCTTAAAAAATGTAATTAATTTTATTATTTTTACTTTTTATCAAATGATAATTCAATTATAAGAAGAAACACTTTAATATTATGTTAGTTGCAAATTCCTCGAAGATAAATGATAATTAATTATTGATAATTATTCTAGTTTAATGATAATAATGCTGGTTTTAATCTTAGAGAGCATCAAAAATTTTTGCAAGAATGCCAATTGAATAAATAAAAATAGCTATTCGAATAATTTGCTCTCTTTTTTTTAAATTATGGAATTAAAATGAGAAGGATAATTGTTATCATTATTTCACTGAATTTCTTTAGAATCATAATTAGTAAGATTCTAAAATTCTTTTTGTTCCAAAAATAGATTATATAAAGTTGGATTGTTAAGATTGTTTTCTTTTTTTCATTTTTATTTTTTTATTTGTTTAATATCTTATAAGACTTAAAGATATTTTTACAGAAGAATGGAGAAGTGTAAAATGTTTTAAAAAATAAAAATAAAAAATTTTGATCAAGTTAATTACAATTTAAAAACTTGATCTTATTTAAGTTAATATTTAAATATAATCTAGGTTTAAAAGTACAGCTTAAGAGTAATTATTTAAGTTAATAAGATGTATAGTTAATTTATTTGTTGTATTTTTAGGTGAGGAAAGCTTTAATGACCATCCATCATCATCTTGTGCTACTTCACAATCACATACTCAAAAGCAAAATGTTAGTGGTGGATCAAAAACATGGCATGAAACATATCAACAAAAAGTTCAAACACGATCAGCTTTTTTTACCTGGTGGTAAAATACTATCTAAATTAATTTATAACTTGATTGCTGAATCGATTACTGGATAAAAATTTGATTTCATGCATTTTTGTTGTTGTTGTTATTTGTGTTTATTATGTTTGTTAAATAATTTCCTTCATTTACAACAAATCTGATAATGGATTTGGCAAAATGGGCACAAAATGCTTGAAATTATTGTTTAAAACTGATAATTTTTAAAATTGAAATGAAATTATTGTTTAAAACTAGTTTGTGCTGCCAGGAATACCTGGTTATCCATTTATTTTTTTGGAATGCCATTCTCTTAAGAGTTTGGCGATTTTGAATCTTCTGATTGTGATACTGTGATCTTAGGTGATTCAATAAAAACTCATAAAAATAAATTAGCTTTAATTTTTTTTTTTCAAAGCATATGATTCCGATAGTATGATCCTTATCAAATCGAACAATGAAATTAATCTTTGGAAATAAAATCCGAAAATTTTTTTTGTTTCATAAGCAATTTAATACTTTATGTAAGCAATGTAACAAAGGAATCTTAATTATGAAGTTATTTTGCATGAATCCTAATTGAAATTTTAATCAGGAACATGCAATTTTCTGTTCATTTCGTTTTGTTTTTTGTTTTTTTTTTGAAATAAATTTATTTAGAATAATATTAAATATTAAAGCAAAAAAAAGGTTTTTTTTTTCGGTAAAAATTTTTTTTTATTTTAGCAGTTAAGAGGAAAAGAAATCGAAAATCTATAGAAACATTTTACTTTTTAAAGAAAATTGATATCAAATGAAATGTATAATTTGATCCTGCAAATTTCTGGCAAATAATTTTCAATTTTTTTTTAAAAAGCTATCATTTTACTTTTAAAATTGCGTTTTTTTCCTCATCCTATCCAATGAATGATAATTGTATTTTCAATATCTTAATCAAATTTCATTTTTTAAACAGTGCGCACAAAGAAGGAAGGAAGAAAGAGAAAGGTAGCGAGAGAAAAAGAAACTAAAAAAGGCAAATATTTTATTAATTTCAATAACGTTATTATCAATAATAAGTGTTTAAGTATTATTATTTAATAAGTGTTATTATCAATAGTATGTGTTTCAAAAGTGTACTGCAAATATTCACTTCTGTATAACTATAATAATATGTATACTGTACTATTATTAAAACATAATAAATAAACCGAAAATTCTGTGTTATTTAAAATTTTTTTTAAAAAAAAAGATTAGAAGCAATAAAACTATTTCACTGCTAATTTATCAAATTCTTAAATCTGTTAAAAATTGAACGCTTCAATTATTTCCTTTCATTTTCATACTGCAATAATTCATATTACCATATTAGGTTTTCGTAAGATTGCTTTCAATTAAAGCATACATCATTTGTTCAAAATGGACAAGGCAACGCTATCAAATGATGCAACAAATGCGAAGAACATCCACAACTTTTCCTTCTTGCTTAATTTAATTTTATTTTTACTTTACTTTTTTTTTTTTTTTTTGAAATTGTTCATATGTGTAAAACGAACAAAAGCACAATAATGCAATTAAAAGATGTCAATTTTACAAAATCAAAGAAAAAAATTTTTGCTGGATTTCTAACCAATTCATGCAAATAAAATTAATTTTATTTTTCTATTTAAGGATTTTAAAATGGTATCGGTGAGTGTTATTGGTACAGTAATAGCGATAATTGGTTTTATTGAAAATACTTTAGCTTTTTATACATTTGTAAGCTCATGGCATTACGGTATAAAAATTTATTATATCTTACATTCTCAGTGCTTGTGATATATTTATTTGTTTCTCATATGTGGGAATTATTTTACAAAAAAAAAAAAAAAAAAAAAAAAAAAAAAAAAAAAAAAAATTTTAAAAAAATAAAAAAAAAAAAAAAAAAAAAAAAAAAAAAAAAAAAAAAAAAA
>JARVGP010001001.1:0-24446 GCA_029876185.1 Mansonella ozzardi
TAATATAATATAATATAATATAATATAATATAATATAATATAATATAATATAATACAATATATATATATCAGTATGAGCATTTCATGTATTCAGAAAGTTTCAGCAAGAAGTAATAGTGATAAATTTTTTTAGACATTTAAAAACATCATATTGGAATGCGGAATTCTGTTGAAATACTGAAGATAGTAGTAGGCATTACTGCAGTTATTCATGCTAATAATTGCGTAATAAGTCAGCTGATATAACAGAAATATGAAATCCATTCCATAATCGATTGCAGTAAAACTTTTATCTAAACTCCTTGATGTATTATGGTAATTGAAAATTTCGGAAATCAAACATTATTTCAAAACATATGTTTCATATTTTAACTATGCCAGATCCATACCTGTCTATCATTTGCTTTATAAATGTTTAAATTAAATTTCTATACCATTTCAACTTTCAAAGAAATCATTTTTTCTAGCTAAACGAACTTGAAGCAGTTTTTTGCAAATCACACTATCCTGACATATTCGCACGTGAAGAGCTTGCTATAAAGATAAATTTGCCAGAAGCTAGAGTACAGGTAAACGGAAGCCATTTATGTTTTTGATTTTTCGAATGCGAAAATTTGAATTAGATAACTGATTTGCAAATGTCCAGATATTTATGATCTTTTAACATGAAAAAAAAACCTTTCAGGTATGGTTTCAAAATCGTCGAGCGAAATGGCGAAAAATAGAGCGTGATAATCAGAAATTGAATCATTACCATGGAACTATTGTATCTAGTGTACAGCCCAATGAATCACACTTGCTCTCGTCATTAGCTTCACCTTCCTCTTCACTGTCAACAGTTTTAAGCCAGTTTTGCTCCATCAGAACATTGACACGATCATAGTTCTAACCTAGTTTTTTTCTATAAATTATTCAGCTTTAACCGAATATTATAAACTGAATAATTAATTATAACTGAATAATTTATATATTTTAATCATCAATTTCTTGATATGCACATGCACTGAAAACTGTCAATATCGTCTGCTACTGATCTCTAACAAATGTTTTGTAAAATTTCTTCTTTCAAGTACTTCCAAACATTTGCCCTGATTTTAGAGTATTAGAAATTTCTTATTCATATATGCACTAAATTCATGTAATTACTAGAATGTTTTATTCAGTTTATTTGATATAGGCGATACTGTTTTTACTCAAAATGCTCGAAGAAGTCTTCGCAATGCTGAAAACATACAACACATCTCCTGCAAAACGAAAAGAACACCGATGCTAATCAACACCAGATAATCTAAACAATCAGTGCACGAATTATATAGAATAGCTTAACAATAAGCATAAAGTGATAAAACAGATTACTACTATCCCACATATGAGCATCTTGAGTTTCAAAGGTAAATATTAAAACGATAGTAATTTAGAAAATTTTTTTTTTAAATCTATAAAAATGAATAATCATCGTTACTTCCCCTAGAAGCACAAATAAAAACGTCAAAGAATTAATATGACATTAATAATAATGCTAAAATTTGGTAACAGTAAAGACACCTGCAGTCTGGATCATACATATTCGATAGCAATCAATTGCAATGTTGACAATCCTGAATGACACCAATCCTGGTAATCCTGAATTCCCCAGTCCTTTACAATTCCCTCGATTGCAATGTTGACAATCCTGAGTGACACCAATCCTGGTAATCCTGAATCCCCCAGTCCTTTACAATTCCCTCAATTGCAATGTTGACAATCCTGAGTAACACCAATCCTGGTAATCCTGAATTCCCCAGTCCTGTACAATTCCCTCAATTGCAATGTTGACAATCCTGAGTGACACCAATCCTGGTAATCCTGAATTCCCCAGTCCAGTACAATTCCCTCAAACATCCCGACAGCTTTAAGGCAATAGCAACACTGCTTCTTACTCCAATTTTCTATTTCTTTATATATCTAAACCTCATATCATCATACTATTCTTACCACCCCCGCTTCTTTGTCTCTCATCATACACTATACTTTTTCTTTGTTAGCCATCAACCTAGGTTTTCATTAATGATTTGGATTGTGCGAAGAGTCATTTCTAGGTTACCGAAATTACAGATGTTAGCATTTCGAGTGCTGTAAGCTGTGAATGGGAGAGGAGAAGCTACTTTACTGCTACAATAAAGGATGTGGCTCGAAATTCGACCCTGGTGACAACAAGGCTGGCAAGTACTTGTCTCTTTTCTCTCACTCTTTTTAGAATTATTCTTTCAATTTTATAAATTTAAACCACTCTCACTCATTTGTTCTCTCATCTTAATATCATTCCAAACATAATTGACCATTACTATATGTGACACCTACATTTCACTTATTAGAAGTGTTAATAAGCCATTGATAACCATTGATAAGCCGCTGATAAGCTATGATAACCTTAATAAATCAATCAATTCGGAACACACGGATACGTCACATTTAGTCTATCTAAATCTTCTTTGACTCAATATCAGCCTTAATTTGCCTTTGTTGATCAGAAATGGAAAAGCCTTTGCAAAGCCAAAAATATGTGTGTAATAAAATGTATGTGTTTTTTTCAGATTCATGTTTGTATCATCCTGGTGCACCATACTTCCATGATGCTTATAAAATTTGGAGTTGTTGCAATCAGAAAAGTACAGATTTTAGCACATGGTTAAGTCTGAAAGGTTGCACTCGTGGACAGCACAGTAATGAGAAACCGACAGTAGAAACGAAACCTGAAAAATCGGAAATAAAAATTAAATCGCAAGCACCGGAAGAGGTATAAAAAAAGCGATATATTACTTATTTAGCAACATGCTTGTTGGATTACAGAGTTGGCTGCAATTGCATGCAGTTTTGTTTAAAATTGATATCGTATCAGGCATCATTTTTATTTCAGTTTGTTGTGATATGCATTTCAAAACATTGAAAGAGATTTTTTGCATTCAGTGCAATAGCAGAATGCTTAGGCTCAGAAAATCCGTTGTTGCTTGAGAAGTATAGTACTTTTGTAGCTGCAGATAAAAATATTTATCTTCAGAAAGAGATTTTTATCACTATTCGTTCAATCATTTACTCTTGTTTTTCTGTTGTTTAAGCTTCTATTTTTTTTTTTTTTCAAAGAAAAAGAAAAAACATTGAAGTAAAATTGATATAAGGGAACAAGGCACTTCCTTCGTTGTATCATTTGATGATAAACACAGTGAGCTTCCTTGCAGTAACCTTATTTCAGGTAATCGTTTGGAATGGTCTTAATAAACCTGCGGCTAGGGACGATTCTTTAGAGGCGATGAGAATGATAAAGTTTGAAGTAACTGATGGCGCTTTAAAAAGCATTGAAAGATTCAAATCAGAAATAAAAGAAGAAGCTGAATCAGATATTCATGTCGGCATGACATGTAAAAATCTCGGCTGCGAGAAGGTTTGCTTGATAAATAACCGCCAGAATAGTTACTTTCTTTTCATATTTTTTTTATTGTAGGAGAAAAAACTATCCGTTTTACTCTATTTTTATAAAGATAATGCACTTTGAGATACATAGTCATATTCAACTTTTAGCGTATTGTTGTAATACTCTGTTGCATTGGAAACTTATTATTTTGCTCCTAGTGATAGCTGTTAATTCAAAGTATTTAATCATAATTATCTGTGTTTGGAGAGAAATTTTGTTGTCAGATGAAAGAAAGAAAAACAGAAAACAATACTATTCAAATGAATTTTTAGATATATAAAAACGAAGCAAGCAAAAATGAGAAGTGTATGTATCACAGTGGTGTAGCAATATTTCACGAGGGAATGAAATACTGGTCATGCTGTGAGAAGAAAACATCCGATTTCAGCGTTTTTCTTGAGCAAGCAGGCTGCACGATAGGGAAGCACTGTTGGACAAAGTTAAGAATGCTTCAAGTTACTTTTTTCTTGGTATTGGGAATTCCAGCCTGAATATGTCAGGAATTCTGAGGAATATGTCAGTAGAAACACAGGTTCATCATCGATGGTTTATTAAAGTTTATATCATTTACGTATTTAGACGGAGCGCGTTGACAAAATTCGTGAAGATTGGTTTAGCGGAGGTGGCTTCATTCATTTGAACGTTTACTGTAAGGGAGCAGTGCCAGAATCATGCAAGGTGGAAAGCAATGGTCTTGTATTGCAAATGAAAGTCGTGCATGGCTTCGGTACAAAAGAGACGCAACTGAATTATGAACTTTTTGGTCGGATCAATGTAGATGCATCGAAGGTGATTTTTTCTCTCCAACTTTTCTTCTGCGTTACTGGAATTATTCTGCTGCTATTTAGATTTTTTATCAATTTTTACAGGTAATAATTGGTGAAAGGAAACTGGAATTAGTATTAAAACAAATGGATGTGGCAAGCTGGCCACGGCTAACGTATGATATAAAAAGTGTTGAAGCAGAGAATGATTGATTATGTTATTTTGATTTTTTTTGCTTTGTTTTTAATGAATTATGAATATCATTGCAATGTATCAATATCATTATAATACAAAGGGCAAAAAAAAGTGATTTGATGATGCTATGATAAGATCCCAGTTGCAAGCTATCGCATACATTCCATACCTTGTTTTGGTTTTTCATACGAGTTTCATACGAGTTTGTTAATGTTCTTCAGTTTGTTCTGCTTTAGTTTTATGAATTCAATTCTTAATTTTCAGTTATTAGAGAAATTTCTGGTGCACTGCGAATTTTCTGCATGCTGTTGAGAATTATTTTGTTAGAGTTTTTGTAAAAGAAGTTAAAAATTTTATTTGGAAAATGTGTTTAAAAAAATCAATTCAGTTATCACTTATTTGGTATGAATAGCTTCAATGCATGTATCAGATGAAAAAATGTTGTTATAAAACTAATAGACCTTTATGTGTTCTAAAGGATTTGGTCGGTTGATAACTTGTTGAAGCTACTTTTCATGAATCAATTTCGTTTATTAATTCTATTTTGTTTACTTTTCCAGGTAAACGGTTCTGCGGTATTATTGCTAAATATTTTTTATCATAATTTTCTTGAAAAAAGTATATTTTTTAGAGTAGATGAAGAATCAGCTGAGTAATATAGCACTGTTTCATTCTATCGAAGCAATTTATACAGGTGGAGCAATCCAGTGTAGTTCGGATGGGCAAACATTGTTTTCAGCTTGCGGCAATTACATCAGAGTATCAAATATTGATGATGGAAGAGAGAGGTGATTGAATGCATTATTGTTTCCTTTTTTTTGAATTTTATTAAAAACTTGGTTTTTAGATTTAATTGTGAATGTATGAAGAAGATTCCAAGTATATAAAGTGCTTAAAAGTATTTTGCTGAGAACTGATGGAATGTGATTGACTTGAAGATAGTGTGGAATACTGAATTTACTTGTGAATTAGTCAACCATTGCGGGTAACGGATGTGTGTGCGATGTTCCATAAAATTTTAAGTGAAAGGTTTATTGAATTCAGCTGAATATGGTTTAGGCCAATTGTGAGCTAACACTTTATATCCTTTAATTTTTACTGTTTTGTTATAGATATAAGATTGGGAGCGAGGAGGATCCGTTAAAAATATCAACCTTCTTGTTGAACAAAAATTGCCTTTCTATCGTAGTGGCTTATACGAATGGTCTTCTACGAAATTATCGATTACCTCCATTAGAAAATGGATCTGAAACTGCAAGCCCTGAAATAGTTCGTCAATGGAAGTCGACTCATGCGGCACCGGTTTTAGTCATGAAATTTTCCGAAGTTGATATGCTATTGGCTACCGGGTCAGCCGATTTTGTTGTCAAGGTTTGAATTTTTAACTGTATCATTGTAAAGATATTTGATTGGCGGCAGAGATGTCGATTCTATTGGGCAAAAAAAAGTGTTGTTGTGTTGATTTGCATGCTTTCATGCTAATGTTCCGGAATTGGTTATTGTTGGTAGTTAACAATTTGGAACTATTTGAAAAATATCAGTTAATTATCTAGGTTTGGAATCTTGAAGAACGCAGCTGTGTTGGTTCATTAAAAGGTACAGGAGCTGTAAGTGCTATCGAATTTCTTTATAAATCTCGTGTACTGGTTGGCTATGCTGATGGCAACTCATCGTTATTCTGTTTAGAAAGTCCAAAGAAATTACTTTTTCGGTGGACTAACCACACAAGGTTAGCTACAATAAGTTGTTATTTTTGTAACATAAGAGATATCACTTCTTGACATTTTTATGTTAGTTTAATGATGCCTTTGATATCTAATATTTGTCCTACTTCTGTACATCTATTTTCGCGATTTTCAGTCAAATTGTAAGCATAATTATTCGAGAGCCGGCGGAAGCTGTTTTTATCAGTCGTGATCAAACTTTATCAATCGTTAATTTGGATAGCTATGAAAAAATAAAAGTGCTTCCGTTGTATGAGCCGATTGAAGCAGCGGTAATGGTGTCGGAATTGTTATTCACAGTGGGAGAGGAAGGTGTTTTGAAGTGTTGGAATATGGAGAATGCAAAACTCCTAAAATCAGCAAGTGTATGTGGGTTAGTTTGTTTAAATTTTTGTTGTCTTAACCGGTTTCTTTCAGTTTTTTGCTACGCAATCTGTCACATCACATCTAAGTTTGTCGATTCTATTTTTCACGTTCTTTAATGTTTGAATGTAATTCAAATACGCAAATTAAGCGTTATTCTGTAAAATAAATTCTTGATTTACTATATTCAGTTTTTTTATTTATCTTATAATAGAATGAATTAAAACACTTCATCGGTTTTTATTTGTTTGTTTTGAGCAGGGTTATGTTTTCCTTTATTTAATTTCCAGATCTCGCATTAATTCTATTATGTACAACCAAGTCTGCAAGAAATTTTTGTTGGCTACTTCGGATTTCAACGTTTTTTGGGTCGATGAGGAAACCTTCAAAATTAAGCGACAGTTTGCTGGTTTCAGTGATGAGATTTTTGATGTTTGTTTTTTTGGACCAAAAATGGAATACTTGATCGCAGCCACAAACAGTTCTGAATTGCGTCTTTACAATGCAAATACTTGGTCTTGTCATCTTATCACCGGTATGTTTGTTTAGCAAATCCAAATTGTATATTTTGCAATGTGAATTTTCTTTGTTTTTTTTTTTTTTTTACTTGAACAGATTTTATTTCTCTAAATTCTTTAATGCACTAAAATACTAAGCCAGTGTCGATTTTTGCATTATATTAGAATGCTGGAAGCATTCTTTATTCAGTAAAATTTGTTCAGCAATATGTCCACTTAACGAAACATGAAAAAAGGACTCATGTATTCATTTTAATCCTTAAAGTTGTAGGTCATACTGACAGTGTTCTCTCACTTTCAACTGCGCCATGGGATCCAAATATTTTTGCCAGCTCTTCCAAAGATAATAATTTTATCATTTGGCATGTGGATTTTAACGGTGGTGAACAAATGAAAGTGGAAAAGGTTTAAAATACATTTATTTTTTATTTTTTTTAAATTTAAATACATTTATTTCCGTTTCTTTATACACTTCTAACGATATATTTCATTTTTAGGTAGGTTTGGCTACTGGACATACTAACAGTGTTACACGTGTGCGATTTTCCAACAGTTCTAAGCATCGTTTCATCGTTTCAGTATCAAATGATACGACGATAAAATTATGGCCATTAAAAAATTTCAAAGAAAAAACTGAAAATTAAGTATTATTATTTTTTTTTTTTTGTCATCATTAGCGTTAAACAACAGTGTCTGCTGTTAAGGTAGTTGGGGATGAGTGTTCTTATTCAAAATGCTTTTTTTTAGTGGAACACAGAATTTAGTGTTTCTTTGTTTTCGGAAACAATCACTTTTAATAAGCCTTCTTTTTCCAATGTTGTAATATCTGAGCGTTTTCAGTTTCAAACTGCAATCATCAGCAACATTAGTTGCTCATGCAAAGGATATAACTTGCTTAGATATTAGTTTGAATGATCGCTTATGTGTTACTGGCTCTATGGACAAAACAGCGAAATTATGGCATATTGATACTGATAAAATGCATTTTACAATAGGTGGTATGTTAAATGGTCACCACCGTGGAGTTTGGGATGCTCGCTTTTCACCGAGCACTCAGGTTGTGTTTTTTACTGGATACTCATTTGAATTCATCTCACTGTTTTAGTGGCAATTTTAGTTTTGTTAGTTAGTGCAGGTTAGAGTCAGAAAGAAGTTTCAAAAGTTTTTGTTTTCGAATTTTGCAAAATGAAGATTAAGTGGTGGTTGCATAATATGTTTATTCATTGATCTATTCAGGTTGTGATAACATGTTGTGGTGATTGTATGATTAGATTATTTTCGCTGCCAAGTCGAGACTGCATAGCAACATTAGCTGGACATTCGTTTGCCGTGCTTAATGTAATTTTTCGATATTTTTGTCTATTTTTTTCGTTAGATTGTAAGCTTTTTTCAGATCACGCTAACAGTTTTTTATTTTAGAATTCAAACTTTTTAATTGTCGTTCTTCAGGGAGTCATAGTTAATAGTGGAAAACAGGTATTGTCTGCGGATAGTGCTGGTTTACTTAAAATATGGGATATTGCGGCCAATGAATGCATCGCAACGGTAGAAGCACATGATGAGAAAATATGGGCTTTGCAAGTAGCAGATGACGAAAACCGATTTGTTACGGGTATTCTTTTTAATTTTTAACTATTTTCATAAGTTATGGGTATTCTTTTATTTCCATTATTTATTCAGTTTTGCCTACCTGTTCTCTCGGCAAAAATTTTGTTAGTCGCGGAATACTTTACTGGACTTGGTCAATTTCTTGACTAAGATTCTATCGCATTTTTTCGGAAAATCACATTTTCGAGAGATTTTGTTTTAGCAAGCAGTGATGGGCGAATAAGAATCTGGGAAGATATTTCTGAAAAAAAACGTCAAGAAGAAGAAAATAATCGAGCAGAAAAGTCACATAATGAGCAAATTTTGGCAAATCTCGTGCAGAACAATCGTTACAGCGAAGCTTTAGCGTTTTCACTAACACTGGCAAGACCATATAGGTATTCAGAATTTATAATCTATGCAAATGAGCTGTTTAAATTGAATCACAAGAAACATTACTACATTCTATTTTATTAGTTTATCTGTTGAACTGAAGGATATAAGTAAGCAGGAATCAATTCAATTTACTTTACCGTGTATATAACATGGGTAAAGCTAGTATAATTATATTTGATTTATATTCATAATTATGTACGTTTTGATAACTTTTTACTATAATATCTGCTTTGAGCGCTGCTGGTTTTAACTTAAAGGATTTTAAATATATATTTTGCGTGACTAATTGTTGATTAGTAGGTTAAAGGTTCTTTTTTAAGCGTAACAGGATAAAAAAAGTCAGCGAGATTTATATTTCTGAATTGTTTTCGTGCTTGGTAAACAATATTTTCGTTAAAGTGCAAGATTCTTTGTAACCCACTGCTTCCTTGTGAAAAAACTGTTGCAAGGAATTTTCTTTTATTCCTTGTAGTAGAACTTGTGAGTGATAAGTTTCAAAAGTTAGGTTCGAGAAAATTAGTAATTTAAAATTTTCAAATGTTCAATAGATAAATTAATAAATACTGGATTATTTTATGGCATGATTATTTTATGATTAGTCATATTATGTTAATAAATATGCGCTTTCCAGCTTGATGAAATATCCTACTTTTTATAGCTGCTTGAAAATAGTGCAAGGGATGATGGAATTAAAATCAGATGAATTGCATAATGCAATCAGAAAACTGCGAGCAGAAGAATTGATGGTACTGTTGAACTTTGCTGCCCAGTGGAATACAAATAGTCGAACAGCAGATGTAAGTTGTTACTTTTGAGTTTATTACTAATGTCAAGTTTTCCTTTCACTTTACATAGTGCTCCGTGAATTATAGAAATTTACTATTTTTCTAGCGGCTAACTACTTTTTGATCTTGCTCATGACTAATGTTGGGTTTACTTTTATACATCACGCCTTTGAATTTTCGAAAATTCTTTACCTTTTTAATGAATAAGTACTTTATCAGTTTGATTTCACAACTATTAGTAGGTTTTCTTTCGCATTTCACTCATCTTTTTCGAATTTGTAGAGATTTACTACTTTTTTAACGGATTTAGTTGAAGAAATATTTCTATGAGGAAAATGTTGCAGAAAATGGCATGGGATAACAAACTGGTTTTTAAAATAATATTTGTATTTATGCTTGAATTTATGTGACTATGAAAATTGTTGTTTAGCGGTTACAAATCTTAATAATACGATGCATTTATAAATAAATACAAAAATGATCAAATAGCATCGACGATGGCTTAAAATTTCAATGTTTGTTTTTAGGTTGCTCAATTAGTGCTTTATTGCGTTTTGCATTCGTTTTCTCCCGAAAAATTATTAAGCATGCCTAACTTTGCTTCAGTCATAGAAACATATATTCCATACACAACCAGGTATGTCAAGTGATTTTAATCCAGGCCTTTCTAATAAAAAGTTTTGTGATTTAAATTATAAATACTTTTGACTTGCTTTAGAAAGACTAATGAGAAATTTTTATAGGCATTTCGATCGGTTAACAAGAGCAAGACAAAATGCTGCATTTCTAAACTATACTTTAGCGCAAATGTCGCTTTCGAGTTTGTAAATGATTTCTAAAAAGAATTAAATTGTTGAAAATGCTTTTGATATTTATTTTCATCGGTTGGTCTGTGTAAAACTATTGTGCAGTTGTGACTTCACATATTACTGTTATTGTTTGTTAGAAGAATTGATCTGTTGTTTATTTTTAATAAAATTTCGTTGCATTTATCATTGCTCTATTTGATATAGTTATCGTATTTTTATCTAATTTTATTTACATCATTTTCAAAATAATTTCCGTAAATCTTTAAATAATCAATGATTGTAAAAGGGCAGAAACAAAATGCAAAGTTTGCACTTGACAATAAATTCTTATCGCTTGCATTTAAGTTAATTATGGAAGGAGCAACTGTCGAAAGTGATTTACTAATAGAAGAAGCAGTCGAAGATGATGAAATGCCAGATTTAATGGAAACAGTCTCTACACATTTGACTACATTACCTGTTCAGTTGCAAAACAAACAAGTCCTTCCATCGACAGAGGAGGAATTTAGCCTGGTGAGTTTCCTTTATGAATTCAATTATGCATTGTATTAAATGAAATTTTCGAGCCAAACATAATCAAGTTTTGTTTGGACGGGTTCTTTAAACTCTATTTGGTCATTTTATATTATTTAATGAACAGTTGCACTTCACTTCCTGTAGAATTCTCTTCAATCAATTGTCAAAAATAGCTTTTTGATTTTTAAGCACATTATGGTATATATTTAGTGAATATTCATAGATAGTTCCGTGACTGAATGAATGTATATTATTGTGTATGTATGCTAGAAAAGTGTTCATGAAATAATGGAAAGAAGAAATGCATGAAGAATATTTTAAAATAAATAAGCTGAAGTGCTTTTTTCCTTTTTGATCTTTTTTGTGCTATATATTAAATATTTAGAATTTTAAATATTTTGAACAAAAGGAACATGACATAGGATGGAGGAATCAAAAAGGATGGTCCCTAATGCACTGTGAAAGAGTGTGTATCCACTTGAATTATTCAGTTTTCCAACGTTTTTTACCAAAGTGCACTTTCCGCAACACAGCAGAAAGTGTTATGACGATACACGCAACTGTTGCGTTTTATCGCCAGCAATAGCATAAAAATGCTTTGGTTAAATTTGATTGCTTTTGGTATATTTCTGCAGTTTTTTCGATGAAAAAAAGAATGTATGGAAGGAAGACCTACCGCATTGACTCTAATGGCACTCATATAGTATTCCTTTCTATTCTTTCTTTCTTTTTCTTTTTCTTCATGCGAATCTTCAATGCATATAGCAAAAATGCTATTAAAAATTTTTTTTCCTTTCAAATAATCGTTAGCTTTGGATTATGTTTTATTTTATTTATGTGTGTATTATATGTCTATGCTGTATTTTATAGCATTCAAAAAAAATGTTGTGATCTTTTGGCTAAAGACCACACGCAACGATTAAATAATAGTTGGTATTAATTAAGACTTTGTGTATGTGTGATTAATTAAGATTGTGTGAAAGAGCGGGCAAGCAAGATCAAAGAGGTGAGAAGATAAGTTGGATATCAATTAATTTTAGTTTTTGATAATTACATGGTTGCAGTAAATTCATTCTGTCTGGTAGCTAATAATTTATTGATATATCTTTTTTCTCTTTAATTTATATGTGAAAGTGGCAGAATTTGATTGAATGATTTCTTCTTGCATTGTTTGCATATTATTTTCACTATCATTTTTTGCTATTTTGTCCTTACAATCGATTAAATGATAGTGTCTTTTTCTTTCAAATTATAATTTTTTGAAGTTAGAAAAATTTGCTTCTAAATGACCGGCAATATTTACTCATATAGGCAACTTCTTTCCTCCGTTTTTCTTTTTTACTACAATGCACAAAAATTTCGCTTTATACATCAAATTATTTTGATTTTCATCAATTTTTTTTTTTTTTTTTTGTTTAATATCGCTAATTTTCGCATAAATATTTCAACAAAATAATGACTAATTAATCGCAATTGATCGCGTATAATAAAAAGCAGACTTAATAGAAAGTGAGGAATTGCAGAGAGTTTCAGAAAAAATATTTTCAGAATATTTTTTTAATAATTCTATTCGCCATATCTAAGAATTTTCGGTACTGTTTTGGAATTTAATTTTTATTTTCAGATGTTATTTATTCATGATTTTGCACAAACTCGGTTGATTTTGTGGTCCATATATTTCATTGTTTCTGTTCAGGTACAAAGAAAAAAACGAATTCGTGAAGATGTTGAGATGGTTGCAGAAGAATCTGAAATTAATGCTGCAGAACAAACACCTCACAAGAAACATAGAAGTATTAAAAGTGCTGAGGTACGTAAGGTTCCAGTACCACCGCATCGTTATTCACCACTGAAGGAACACTGGACTAAAATTGTTTTACCAGTTGTTAAACAGTTACACCTACAAATAAGGTGCTTCCATTTTTTTACGAATAATTTTTCTTTTTAACTTCGAATTATATGAGATAAACATTTTTTTCAGTAGGAATAGAAGCTATTCATATTGTATCCCAATAATTCTGACTTTATGCTTTCCATTGCTGGTAGTTATCATATTATTTAAAAGTTCTACATTCTTTGATCTTTTAATGTAGTTGTGTTTATTTCTTGAAGTTTTTATCTAGTTTGCTATGCTATTGTTCCCATTACGCTGGAATCGAAATTATACCAAAAAAGTGTAAAACACATTTCATCGGTTTACCGACAAACACAGAATTTTTTATAGATTCAACCTTAAATCGCGGAATGTCGAAATTCGTACATCAAATGAGACCGAGGATTTAACACATCTGCAGAAGGCTAGTTGCTTGGCTAGTCAACTAATTACTAGTTGTTTTCTTATTGGAAAAGAGAGCCATTTTTTGCTTAAAAATATGTTATAACAAGCAGAAATTGTTTTTTTTGCCAAACATGTGAGTTTCAAATTTGTGTTTTCAGGCTGAAGATTTCGTCCGTGCTTTTATTTTGGGTTTCGATGTTGATGATGCGGTAGCGCTGATCAGACTTGATCATTTATTCCTAGAAAGTTTTGAAATTAATGACGTGAAACCGCTGAAAGGCGAACATTTATCACGTGCAATCGGACGAATTGCTGGAAAAGACGGACGAACCAAATTTACGATTGAAAACATAACTAAGGTTGTAGTATTTTTAATGGAATAATGTAAATAGTAATAAAATTGATTTGGATACTAGTGGCATTCATATAACTTTGTTAGTGAAATTATGTTACAGACTCGTATTGTGCTTGCCAACAGCAAAATTCATCTGCTTGGTACTTATCAAAATATTCGGATAGCCAGGAATGCAATCTCTTCCTTGATCATGGGTATTCTTTCTGTCTTTTTTTAAAACTTTAATGTTTCGATGAAACTGAGAAGTATTCAAGATGACAGCTTCATTGTCATTCTGATATGGTAAGAAATTCAAGGAAGGTTAAGTTGATAAAAGTCAAAAAGAGGTTTTTCATTCTTTTTAATTTACAAATCGAGATTTATATACTATGCATATATAAAATTCTAGGTAGTCCACCATCAAAAGTGTATGGTAATCTACGAAATCTTGCAAATCGAGCAAGTGAACGCTTGTGATTTTTGAATTATATTTGTTTTGTTTCGAATTGTTATATAAAAGTTTATTGAATTGAATTGATTAAAAAATTGAGAAACTGAGTTTCTGAATTCGAAATGCTAAACAGGGAATGACATCACCAAAAAGAATCATACATAAAACAAATATATTATAGACGTTAGAGTACGTCAGGCAAGAGAGCGTGGAATAGGAATAGGCTTTACCAGTTTTGCATTTCTGCACATGTAATTTTAAGCGAGATGCCCAATGCTTTATTTTGAAATAAAGATCTGTAAAATTAAGAATCTGATTTTTTAGGATTTTTGAAATCTTAGTTTTACTAATTTGCAATAAAAGACATTAGGGCAACTTGCTATATTTAATGGCCTGAGATGAGGCCAGTTCGACCCGATTTCTTACAAAAACAATACAGTACAATGTGAGATGGGGATGGGAAAGGAGAAAAAGAGATGGAAGACAGATTCTCTAATATGAGGAAATTTGAGATTTAATTCTAGATTAAAAGAATCTTGTTGCCTAGACTTTATCATAGTTGAAAAAAGAAAGAAATCACAACGAGTAAGTTATAAGATCTATTTGATGAAATAAAATATCAAAAAATATTGAAGGATGTGATAAAGAACTAATGGGAAAGAGTCTATCATTTATGTGTATATGTAATACGTATGACACAGATTACATGCAATAATTTATATAATGATAACTTAGATGTTCCGATTTGTGAAGATTTTCTTAAGGTGCTGACAGAAACGGTAATGTTGGTGTATACGGTAGCATCGGTGCAAATTGGAACGGTGTTGGATTCATCATGTGATGGTAATTTAGCGGCATTAGACGTAAATCGATATTATCCATTGGTGAGATAAACCTAAAAAGTTTGGGAGCAGATAAGATTTAGTGATACTAAATATTTCTGTTTAAATCTATTAATTCAGTTTCTGGTCGAATCATACTATTCAATTATTATATGGGATCTTGCACTGGTAGATTTTCTGAATTTTTATTCAGAAAATGCTTCGATCTAGCTAGAAAATTTTTTGCCTCTGCAAATATATAAGATAGGTTTAAATAATTCAAATAAATAATAATAATTAATTGCATTTGTATCTCCATCATTCATTTATCTTCCAGTTACAAAAGCTATAAACGAATTTGGTTAAATTTTAATATTTCATGTTTATAAATGATATAAACTATATTTTCTTATGTTACTTATCTTTTATGATAAAGAAATACTGATTGTTGCAAATTAAAAATTTCAAACTTACATTGATGCTGTCGGTAATATCGCAGTTGGTTGGAAGATTATTGGGACCGATGGTCTGGGCTCTATGATTTGTGGTTTTGGAAACACTGGCAGAATTGGTGGTACACGCACCGGTTCTTCTATTTTTGTATTATTATCCGATACAACAAGTCGCTCTAAAAAAAATCGTAATATTGATATATTTGAAATATGCTAGACTGGAAATTTTAACCTTAGACTAATGAAATATTTGATTTCCTTAAAAGCTGCACTGATAATTATCGTATTCTTTCACTATCTGATCAATCGGAAAACCTTGTTCGTTTTCTGAGTTCGATTGTTCCAATATTAGACTGTTCTTAGCGAAGTTTGTTGTAGGGGCAAGAGCGGCAACGGCAGTAGCAGCATTAAGCTGAGCTTTCCGTTGCTTCTGCTGATCTCTTCGTAATTTTATTTGACGGGCCATTAGCGTTCGCCGATTTTCAACCAGACTGCACTAAAAATTTTTTTCAGATTTTCAAATCTATATGCTATTGAACGGTGAGAAATCAAAAACGAGACAAAAATTGCCAAATTTCACAACTGTACTTTCATAAAATATAGAATGCATTAGAAATTTAAATTTCTCTTACTGCATTTTGCTATATTATTTCAAATGAATAGATCTTCAGATTTATCTCCATTTTTAATTTAAATTCATGAAATAACATGCGAAGATTTAAATTAAATATATAAAATCAATATTGAGGTTTTTTTTTTTTTTCAATTTTGTTGTAAAACATTAAATTGGTTTAGCTTCTGTATGAATATGTCCTCTTCCTCCTTCTGTTGATGTTTCATCAAGCAAAATAATGGCAAATGATAGAAAAGACAAACCAGATGACAACCACACTTCAAAAACGGACATTGCGCTTTTTTGTGTCCTCTGAGCGGTTGTTTATTGCCATGTGCAGAGCACAATGCGCATTTCGGATCGCGTATTTTTTTACCCGTTGTTGAACGACCTGCTACATGATCGGGGTCCAATCGTCGCAAACTTAACATGTTATTCAGTCGTCGTCGCTCTTCCACCATATGACAATCTGCACATTCACAGTTCGCATACCTAAGTAAAATTTTCAGGAAATTCATTTTTTTTAAAACCAAAGAAAATTCTAAGAATGGAATCATTTGGATATAATATTAGGATGATGTGATAACGATAAGTGGAAAATGTAATGATTTTGTAATGAACTGTAATTCTCAAAATCTTTTTTATTTAAAAAATAATAGATTTTTGGAAGTTACATCTGGAAAGGAATACTTGGATGAAGAAAGTAACTCAAATAGCATTCAAAGTCATTAATTTCAAGAATCGATTTCATGATAAATATGATGTAACAGATTTTAGATGAAGAAAACCATAGAGGGAAAAAAAGAGAGACTGAAAAAATTGCATCTTTTTAAATTCATGCTTTCCCAAAAAAGTAGGGAGAACAAAAACAAAAATAAACGTCGGTAACGTGCTGGCAAAAAGGTTTGTGGCCTTTTCGAGGATGCTCCTGGGCATGATTTAAGCATCGTTGACAAAAATATCGCTTTTGATCATCTTCATTCACTGGTTCTGGGCGAGGTGTAAATGCAACAACATCAATTTCTTCCGATGTGCTGCACGAAAAATAACCACCAGAACTACTATTCCTACTGCTTCCGGGTGATATACCTGAAATGAGAACTTATTAACGAATTTGAGTTTAATATTATCACTTTCTGCCAGTGATAATTGAATAAAAGTAAAGATTCAAAGGACGAATTTGGCTTAAAGTCTTTGAAAGTTTAATGAATTTCAAAATTATCTGAAACTTCAAAATTCTACATAATTACTTCCAGTTTTCATTTTAAACAAGAGAAAAATATCGCTTAATCTTCATTAAGTCAATCGTTACTGAATAATGTAATGTAAGTGGGTTTATCAAGCAAGTCAATAAATGACCAATACAAAAAAAAATAATTCTTTTAATAATTCTCTTAAATTCAAAAAAATCGATTTCCATTTATTTTGGTTTTATTTTTTAATCAGAATTTCAAAAGTAACAAAGTGAGTGATTCATTTTTTTTTGTCAGTTAGTCATGGTATCTATTTCAGCTGGAGATAAATTAAATAAGGATAGAACATTAAACTTCATTTCTCGACCTGAGTGCCTTGTTCGATCTTACTTTAAAAAAGAAACTCATTTTTCGGTAGCTCAAACACTCATTACAATTGAAATGTTTCAATTCAGTTTATTCAGCTACTAAAATTTTCTCGTTTGTCGAATATCTATTGAAAGTGATTGGAAAAAAGTTTGAAATTAATGATTTAAAAAAGGGCAAAGTATAATGCGTTCTTATTGTTATTTCTCTTGCCCAGTTTTCATAAAATGAGCGAAGAATTTTTTCACATTTTTTCAAATTTAGTGCACCGTACTAACATAATTTTCCAGTTCTGATGACTATTTCTTTGCTTGAGCATGATATGAAATGCCAAGCCTAGTCTTATATTTCAGTGCGATGAAATGTATGTAGCGAAATCCTTGAGAGACCTTTTAGATGGGGCATAGAGCAACGGTATGATGACCCGACAAAGGAACCGACAATGGATAAAGCGAAATTGTTGTGACAGATGTAAATCAACTTTGTCTCGAACTGGCCATAGCATATAAATACAAACATCTTGTTGATATTTATGTATTACCTTATTTATCCAGAATGAAAATAAAAGCCTTTCAGCTTAGCATTGAATATGCATGATTTATGAATGACAGAAAAATCCTTCTAAAACAAAAAAATTCAGTTTAACAACATTTCACTATTTTGAAAAAAAATTTAATTGCTATTACAAATGAAATATTTCAAAAATATTAAATTAAGTCTTTTGAAAAAACTAAAAATTAAATAGTGTTAAAGTTATGCAAAGTTTCAAACTTCATGCTTAATGAATGAAGCATAGACGATAATAAAAGCCAATCACTTGTCAAATTAAGTGTATAATTTGACGTCGATACAACGAGATTTCATCCCCATATTTCCTTTGAAAGAGTTTTCTTTTTCAGAAGGAAATTTTCTTTGAAGATGCTTAAAATGCGTAGTTGATTTAAAGAAGTCAGTCTAAAAAAGTAGCAAGACTAAATCCAAAAATATTTTTTGTTTGTATCAGTCATGAAAACTAGTTACCATATCAGATTCAGAATAATATTAAATTGAATTCTGAAAAAATCATAAAAAATTTCTATTAACTGTTTGGCTTAAGAACAAATGAATAATATATTAGCTAGTGACATTAGCTACGATAGAGCAGTGGAGAAGCAATTTTTTATCATAGCTGTGTTGAACAAAATTGCGTTGATACTAACAGAAAACGACAAGCGTCAAAATATGTCAGTCAAAGATTTAACTCTTGATGAACAAGTACGAATAACTAAGATAACTATGAATTAATTTTTTAAAAAAGTTGAATCCCGGATTTCAATAATTGCCTAATAATTTATTTAGCAGCACTTGATGAGAAATTCCGAATAATTAACTAGAATTTTACATAAAAAGAGGAGAAGACACAAAATACCTGAATTGCTTATCAATTGAATTTTTATTCATTTGTTTGAAACATTAGAACTTAAACATAGAATGTATTTATATTTATTGCTGCTAATAAATAATTTACACTTTTGAAGATAAACGCATCTCATGATACATTTGATTGTTCGTATAATTGGAAATTTGAGCCTCATTCCTTTCGTTATTCTTCTCATCGTTCCATTTCTTTTCGGGCCAAAGAGGTTACATTTTTTACGTTTTCTCAATAGCTAAAACTTCATGCTTAGAGGTCACATTTTTTAAAAGAGGTTACGTTTTTTACGTTTTCTCAATAGCTAAAACTTCATGCTTACATTTTACATTTTCTCAATAGCTAAAACAGTTCGCATTTGCAAAATTTTGCAGTTTCCTGCTGACTAACTTTGATTATTTTCCTTTTCGTCCATGATGAACAGTTTCGAGGATTTCGAGAGTTTTGAGGGCAACTATTCGGCTGACACATTCAGTGTTGCAAATTGATTGAGAATGCAATACTGTTCGTTGCAGCAATGTTCATCAAAATCGAGAGCAATATCATGCAGGTATAATTGATGATTGACGAAATCTATGAAACTTCACAGATATTTCTTTCCGGGGAATAGCTTCTTAATTATCGGCTCTAGGATAAATATCAGGGTATATAGAACGCGGGAATGATGGTGACGAAGAATGAAATGATTAAAGGGAAGCTGCAGCTCCGCCTCAAAACAAAAATGAAACTGGAACGACCACCCCCAACGGTGTCTTTGAAGTTGCTTCGATGTAGTTTTCCTGACTGTTCCTGTTCTTTTTCTGCAACACGATCATGTGCATGTGATGATAATGTAATGATGATGGTGATGATGAGGATGCAGTGCTAAATATTCTGATCGGCAGGTCATATTGAGTCAGATATGTGCCGCTAGCATGAATATTAGATAGATCGGGAAAAAGCAAATTAAACCAAAGCCAAAGCCGAAATATGCTTTCATCTGTCTCTGTATCTATATATAATTTCTGTTCAATTTTTAAATATTACCAATATCTTAGTTCTGTACTTGTAATCAAGGAGTGAGCTAATAACAGTCTTCAAAAAAGTGTGCAAAATAATTTTATAGCGAAAGGTTATAATTATTCGATTCAAATCATTAAACTACTTTCATTTTTAGCTTTATGCAACTTTGTTATAATCTTGCATTACCAAAACTTCATAATTCCTGTCAGCTGGTATTTATCGATTAAAATCATTTTTACAAGATGATTTATAATAACAAGTGCATGCACAAATGAGGTGGGAAAAATCCACAAGTGTCATCAACGTTCTTTATTCCTTTCTGTCGAATGATATGTCTATGATATGGCACACAGAATTTAAGTGTATCCTAGTGATGATAAAATATATATTAATGATAGCGGAGTCTAGATATAAAGTGCCAAGTTCACGAACTTCGATTTTTTGTCCAGAAAATTTCTGTTGCAATTTCGTACACTTGCAATTTGATATAAATGTTCCATTAATTTTGCAAAGAAAGCTTGTACTGTATAAATAAATAAGCGAAATGATGTAAGTTAAAGTGCGAAAGATGAAAAATTAGTGAACATATATGAAAAACGTCTGCAAGATTACTTGAATGGAAAATAAAGAGACCAAAAAATGAATCAATTATGAATTAAATGTGAAATTTTTAGCAATTTCATTGATAAATTAGAAATTATAAACCATGCAGATTTAACTAAGAAACAAAAGAAAGGAGCAATGATTTTCGATTAAATTAGGAGGAATTACTGGTAATTAATATCCGGAAACATCGATCTCTTTATCTTTTTTTATGGAAACTTTTTACATCAACAACACACCGTCGTCACACACATTTGTGTCTTAGATTAATTCAATTTTGAATTCAGTTCGTCAAGAATTGATTGCTCACTTGATGAACAATGATGTCATATGTGTGGTCAATCTGGTTACAATCTTGATCCATCTCGGTACATATTCCAGGATTCTTCCTTGCTGATCAGTGATAACAATATATAGGAGAAAATAAAGATTCATTTTCATTAAATAAACATGATTTTAATAATAAATATGAGAGATGAAAGTTTGAGTTTTTAATGAAGCTAATGAAAAATTTTGCCAAAAGCAATATTAATCGTTTGCACTATTCATTACATATCAAATTGTATTGCATGCCTGTCATCTCTTCCGGAAACTTTGAGCAAGCAAATTTATGTCTTTTGAATTATTGATGGAGAGAGGCTTCGCTCTCTTCATCAATAATTCACCTGAATCTTCCGCCCTTCTAAATTTTCATTTAACAAAATCACTCTGTTCTTACAATATGATTAAACTTGCTGAATGACTTTGGAACCATAAATTTCCATTTTAAAAAACGCTAGAGAATTTGTAAAAAGTCGAGAAAGTTTCTAAATACTTCATTTTGTTATGCTTAATTCTGACAAGTCGTAGATAAATTCTTTTTTCTTCTATTTCATTTCCTCGCAAAATGAATCGCTTTTGTGATTTATGGAATGAATGTATTTCTTTTTAATAAAAAGCACAAAAGTGCTATTGGATGATTACAAACGAGTGAAATTTTAGCTTTGATTACAATAGTATTAATTAGAATGTTTCAAGCATTCCCGAGTGAAAATACCGATCTTTGATTGATATAATTGTAATAATGTCTTCTGTTAGCTAATATTGTTGAAATTTTTTCAAAATTTCATCAGTAATTCATTGAATGAATGGATCTATGTAATTAATCCTACCTGATAGTAATATTCTATTTCTAATTTATAACTCTGTTCTTTCTTGTCTTCATAGTATACCCGAAAATAAAAAAAAACTATGTTATGATGATAAAAGATATTGTTGGATTAACTTCCTTGCAAAGTTTAATGTAAGCGGATAACTAACATCGTTTTATTATATCCTCTGCAAGCTAACATAGAGAATGGATAAATGATAAGAAGATTGTTTGGAATGTTTATTTCTGATTTTATTCGATTATGATAAAAGCAATATTTGAGGAGTATGAGAGATGGCTCAGTCCACGAAGAAAAGAGAATGGGTGGAAGATAAGGATGAATGAGGCATTTTGGATGGCGCATTGCTAACTCCCACAATTTAGCTACGTTTTAAGCAATGTTGTTATAGAGAAACTATTAGAGTGGAATTTCATTTCATTTGAAAGAAGATATCATCTCCTTTCTTCTATAGCAATCCCTCTGTAAAATTAGGAATGAAAAAGCTTCACCAATTTTTTTCTTCACAATATGTATATGTATGGGTTTGTGTGCGTGTTATGTGTGTGGCCTTTGAAGGCCTGTTCTTTTCCATTCTTTCTTCGATCCATCTGTCGGCATTAAAACGGTAATTGTGAAGGTTCACTTCCGTATCCTTCACTTCATCTCGGCTTCCCTTTTATTTATTACTTCTTTATATTTGTCGCTATCTTTGATTGTTTCCTTTTAATGTACAATTTCGATATTTGTATGTCTGTCTATGCCTATTCTCTATTTATGTATGCAAGCTTTTTTTTTTTTTTTGAAATGTTTGGTCTAAATGAATGTTGAAGGCCCCACACGACGTTCAATGAGTATCGCACAGTTTGGCATTGATAATGACAGTAATCACATTATATCTACCCTTCAATGCAAGAATCTCACATGGACGCAATGAATAATAACTGCTCAGATATAATTAATCATATACATATATCATTCACCAATTAAAAGTTTTACAGGGAAAGGATTTACAAATTGTAATTGTTGTCCGTTAAATCAAAATGCTATCTTAAATATCTCTCCCTCACTCCTCATTGCTTCATCTTTTTCTTGACACCGAACTACACCATTTTTGGCTCATCCAACACAACAAATACATTTAGCAAATTTGGCAAATAAATGCACTTTTTGGAAGCTACATCTGTTAATTCGTTTGCTCAGCTTTTTATTCCTGATAACAGTTGAGTGAACATCTATTAAATATGTATGTATTCCTGAACCACATAATAGAGTTAAGCTTAATTTTAAATTCCAAAATTTCTATCTAACGTTTTCAGTTTTGCTTTTTCTGCTTTTTGCAGACAATTTAATTTGAAAACACTGCGATGATTGATATAAGGATTTATTTTTTACCATTTATAATAGACATTGATATACTTCATTTTTTACAAATATATACATATCCAGTAAATCACTGCAAATTCCAATTCATGCAACTAAATTCATAGTTTAATGAAGAAGAAATAGAAAGTATGCCAAGTTGGAATATTGCAGTGAGCTTTTTTGCTAAATATTTTTAAAAAATGATTTGTGAATCCATTGTTTTCTTCCATTCATCGTTGAAATCTTTCCAATAAAATTCGAAATTGCATAAAAAACATCACATCATTTAATGATTGAAAACTTCTCAACAGCCCATAAAATAAATTCTTACATACAAAAATCCTTCTGCAATATTTTCAAAGCAGGTTGCACTCTTTCAGCTTTTGTATTTGCATTTGTTGCTTATTTAGTAATATTTTCACATCTAACACAAACTGTTTCCAAGCATTTTATTTTTTAATATGTTAAAGAAAAAGCATAAGGCCAAAACTCTATACTGACAGTACAAACTCCAAAAAATGAAAATATTCAAGTTAACTTAGCCATGAAGAAACAATACCGTTATGCATTCATGGCGCCTGAAGAAAGATTGTAAACTGGAGCTATAACACTCACATTTTGCTGGTAAACAATTGAATATGATTTGAATAATCAAAAGTTTAAAGAAAAAGCATAAGGAGACATTTTGACGATTGTTTTTTTAAATTTTTTAAAAAATCTTACTGCCATCCTTGTCTATCATTTAATTATTCCAGTCCTGATTAAAGCTGGTAATCATTAATGATAATTTGTTGCTGTTCAGCTTATCATAAATGTAATGTATCTTCAAAAAGAAATCAAAAAATCTCCAAAAAGACATTCTGTTATATCCATTCTTCTCCAATTATTGAAAAATTATACACAACTTTACTTTTCATCTTTTGTTCTTATGACAAAAGGCGCAATTCTCTCAGCAAATAAGGGAAAATTAAGAATGCAAAAAATTTACGTTCCAAAAAAATGTCTGGAAAAATATTTATTGAAGGAGCGATGCAAAGAACGGCAAATGAAAAAAATAGGAAAGTATCGGATAGAAGACCACACACGAACATATCCTGTCCCTAACTCCTTCCCACTTTGTTCCTTTTCTCCGATACCATCTTGTTGGGGATTTCTAGCATAGGGGACAACAATAATAACAAGAGAATAAGGGGATGGTCCGGAATAATCAGTATTAAAATTACTGAATCATTAACCATGATGATAGGTTCTCCTTTAATAGCCGATTTGACTGTTAAAAAAAAAAAAAAAAAAAAAAAAAAAAAAAAAAAAAAAAAAAAAAAAA